>JBBMKC010220630.1:0-12257 GCA_037834085.1 Bipalium vagum
CGTACTTTGTACATTTTCCTCACTTCAAACATAAAATAGTCTTGAAGCATTGATAAATAATTTTGGCCATTAACAGTTTTATCTTCAAAGAAATACCGTCCGATAATTTTATTTTTTGACAAAGCATACCAAACATTTACCTTCTGGGATTTTCTAGCAGTTTCAAAAGTAACATGTGGATTACATTATGACCAATATCTGACGTTATGTTTATTTACTAATCTTTTTAGGTAAAACATTGCTTCATCTGAAAAGAAAATATTTTCCTGAATACCCACATTTTTTAACATTGGGACCAGGGTTTTGCACATCTAAACTCTGTCTTGCAAAACCTCTTTATGTAATTCCTGCGTGAAATGGACCTTAAAGGGTTTCAATCATAACTGTTCTCTCATAATTCGATGGGTTGTTGTTCGCAAAATGGAACAGGTGGTTGCAACAGATGAAACACTGCATTGTTGGTCACTTTCAATAACTTCACTCATTTTCTGAACTTCATTTTCAGTGATCATCCTTGGTCTTCCAGAACGTTCACGATCTTCCACCGAGTCAATCTCACAAAAACGATGAAAAGTCTCTCTTACGGCAAAATTAACTTGCTAGAATTTGATATATTTTGCAGCTCTAATTTCCGCTATTAAATATCTATTTAACATGCAAATTTTCTTACTTTCTCTATCTTGTACTCTGTTTGTTTTTAGTGGTCTGCTGCATCGCTGCTTATCTTATGATATCGTTGATCTTGAAATTTGTGAAGTGTCCATTGCACCCAACATCTGGATATTTTCATTTTCTGAAAATAATTGAACTTGAGAGGAACCCTCTTTATGATAACCCAGGATTCTTTCTTGTTCTGTTATTGTTAATTATCTTATTTTGACTATTTTTTTGAAAACGCAGGTCCTTACGAAAATGATATATTCATGCTACATTTTAAACTGTTAGTACCTGCCCAATACTTTTGAGAGGTAGTGGAGATATTTGAGTAAAAATTTATTTAGAGTGGTTTTTTAAATCGATTTGAAAAGTTTAAAAATAGATCTAAAAATATTTGTTCTGGAACTTTATTGTTACCCTCTATCTTACAAACTTAAAATAAAGGCAATAAATATTTTAAAAGAATTCATTTAATAGCCCTTCCTTAATCATTCTATGTTAATTATCCAGTCTTCAGTATATTGTTGACAGGAAATGAACATTTTATTCTAAGACTGATTTTATTGGTATATATTCTATTCATATTATACCTGTACTTATCTATATTTTATATTTTATATTTTATTATATATCAAATTTTATTTTATATTTATCCCTTCAAATGTATGAGTTAGTTTTTAAATCAAATGTTATAATGTTAAAACTTACGTTATTTTTCGAAAAATTTAATTGATTTATTAACCAAAGTTTTTTATCAGATAATATTGTTATTATTTTATATTTATTTTCAAAGCTTTCATCTTCAAAGGAATTCTAGGGAATTTTGGAGAAATAAATTTTCACTTCCAGTTAAAAATGAACAGCTTTAAAATATCAAAACCAAATATTACCTTTTGCGATATCTTTTATCCTAAAAATAATATTTTCAGTTTCACACAAAAATATTTATTTATTTTATTATTTGTAGTAAAAATAAGCAAATAAATATAATTCTCATTGGCCTGAAAATTGTATTAATAATTCCTCTCTTAACATCCTTAATAAAGGTTTAAATAAATAAATAAATATATATATATATAAATATAATAAAGGGAAAATATCAAGGAGTTCTATTTTTATTTCAGAACAAAAAATGGAAATAAATCATTAATAATAATAATAATATTTTAATTTAATTCATGCAATTAAAAGTGTAAAATCAGAGCTGAAATTCAATTGTAAAATAAAGAAAAATTAATCGTAATAATAAATGATGGTAAATCGTCGAAATTAATGTATATACATACGAGAAATGATAGAATAATCTGGAGTTCATTAAATATATTAAATAATAAATCGGAAAATATAACTTAATACAGAACGGGAAGCCGTGTTATTCGAGAGCGCGAGAGCGATAAGAAAAATATAATCTATCAACAGTAACTTTACCGTTAAAGTCCGTTGGAGGCAGTCTCAATTAGGCAAACCTAATTTTATTAATAAAATCAAGAGTAATTCTCACTCCGTGATGCGTGCCACTCGACGTCTCAGCTGCGTAGGAAATTACCAAAATTAAGCCTTGATTCACTAATAATCTCTCATTAGTTAGTGCTAGAACCCAAGACTGCTCACAAAAAACGAATTGGGTAAGCCAGTGTAGCTCTGTTCTGCCCCAGCCCCGATTTTGTAGATAACGAAGCTGCAAGTTCTGTCACAAGTCACGTTTCACATCGTCTGTGATGGTTAAATTAGACAATTAGCGATCGTTAATTGTTCATTAAGAGTTCGCACCATTTTCTGCAAGCCTGGTTCCATTGTGTTGATACCTTGAACTAATTCACAATAATCAATATGGAAGCCTAATAAAAATGTTCCATTTGTACGATTGTGTATCAAACTGTAGAACTTGAGACTTGGTTTTATGTTATGAATATTATATATATATATAATATAAATATAGATATTGAATTTTCGGGAAAAATCCCACTGGCAAAAATAATTATGAAACGACATGATTTTGTCACTGGACTAATCAACTCTCCAAAATTTCACTGCCTGCAGCCGGTAGATTGGTTTTAAAAATAATTGCAAGAGCGGTCAATTATGGATAATGATAATAATAATAATAATAATAATAAATAAAATATTTTATTGTAGCCATTTGGATTTCTAAGAAAAGGGAGGGTTTGATTGTTTCAAGATGAAAAATTGGTACATTACGGATAGTGGGGAGGGGGGGGGGGGGTACCATCATTGTCGACCAGAGATCCTTTCCGATGAACCACAAACGACAATCGTTTCCCTTTCGGAAATCGCTTCTTTCGTGATCATCTACTAATATATTTTGCTGGGAAAAGATTAGTTAACGACATCTAAAGTTGCCATTTAATTCAATTATTGCAAAAAGAGCCAACAGGAAAATTAAAAAAATTATAAATTATATTTTCATTGAAACATCACATTATATTTACATTCAATCACCATACTCAACTTTCAGATTGATTATATTTGACGTTTCCGAATCTTTGAGATGGTAATCTTCATGACGGGAGTCGGAATTATTTCGTTCCTCCGTTTCCGGATCGTAAAATTGGACGGAAGCTTCAACGGATTTCCTGTGCATTCCTGATGACAAATAATAAATTATTGACACAATTATTTAGATATCTTTTTAACATATAAATAAATAAATTATAAACAAATATAAATGACGATTATTAAAGTATTAATATTATGAAATTTGTAACTTTTAATTGGGGGTTTGTTTAAAGGAATGGCAAATACTAGCCGGACTAGAAGGGTTGGTTCAATATATGAGTTACAAATTCTTAGTAAATAAAATAGTATTCTTCTCCTGCTATACAAATATAAAGAACAGGAAGCCTAAATGGATTCAATTGTTTTATAAAATATCAAGAAATTGAGACCGTGCACACAGAGGTTCTTCAAAAGGAGTCAGGTTTTGCAAACCGAATATGGTCTACTTTGTATCTCGATAACCCGAGATATCACGTTTATCAAGAGATCCTACGAAAATTTCATGATTTGCATTATGGATTTTTATCTCATCCACCTTATCATTTGTTCAGGCATATGAATGCATTTTTTGCCAATAAAGTTTTCCAAGGCACCTTAATAGATATAGCCCAGCTTGTCGATTTCAGAAGTCCGGAGTACTAAACAACTACCATCTCGTTGGCAACAGTTCTTGAACAGCATTGGGCAGTATTTGTGACCTATTTCATTTAACATTGAAAATCAAAAATTTCATGTTGGACAGATTATTGATGAATTTAAACAAAATGAAATAAAGAGATCAAGGTCCTATTTTTGATTTTGAAAAACCCAGCATTAGAGGATCTTCATTTTTACTGAGAAATCATTATTTGTTAAATTCTGCTTCATCTTTCATCTCTCGGAAAGAAAAGATCCTCCTTTCTCATTAAATAAGTTACGAAATGTCAACAAAATCGGAAGTTAGAATACTAACGGAATGGAATTTATAGTACAATATTATAATAATATAATAACCTAATAGCCAAGGAGCACAGGACTGATCAATTCCTTCTTTTGCTGATTTAATTATAGTTTCTGGTAAAGGCAATGAATGTCTAACCATTGCACCATATAAACCGTATTCAGCCATAATACTCGATTTTCCCCACGTATGTTCTGTTTTGCGCCATTTGGCTCGTCGATTTTGAAACCAAACCTGTTAAATGTTGTTGGAACAATGAAGCAAAACTTCAAATGATGGTGTCTCACTTGAATTCTGCCTTCCGGTAGATCTGTTTTAATAGACAAAATTTCTCTTTGATATACATCTGGATAATGGGCTTCCTGGAACACCTTTTCCAACTCTTCCAGCTGGCAGCTGGTAAAAATCGTTCGATGTCGACGCTTTTTATTCTGACGCTTATCGAAGTCTGCATTGTTTACCGTGCTGGGATCACTTGTTTCGCTCCTGTCATCTGAATATATGTGACAGTTGAACCATGAAATAGAACCTTTTCCACTGAAGTAGAATCGCATCTTTCCAAGAAGTACAGAATAAAGGTAATACTTTATTGGTTTATATTTATAATGTTTAAAAGAAAAATTTCAAAGTGATAATTATAAACATATCCCTAAGTTACAAAGAGGGGTATTTTTGAAATATTTATAATTATTTTATATTTTCAGATTATTAAGGTATTACTGGTTTCCCGTCATGTTAGGGTAATCACGCAAATCAATGAATTCAAAGCTTCAGTTTTCACAAACCTTGTCGTCCAGATGGACGTGATTGGGACCAAATAGTGTTGGAATTGGCCACATTGTGAGATCTCCGGATATCATTACTTGGAATCAACGAAAGCGAATCTGTGGTTTTCGAATAAGTCCATGTTGCTACGAAGTTTGCTGCCACAGAAAGTATTTGTCTATCATCGAAAATCGGATAAAATGACGACTTATCATTGCAATATGAAGCCTCATCGATAGACGACCGTGATCCTTGATTGGATTCTGAGACTTGATGGAGATATGTCGACGGATCGGGCTGGGACGGTATTTCGAGAATATGGTTGATGGCAAAGCTGTTTTTATTTGGTAAAATAGACGAAATGGACGACGTTGAAAAACTGTGAGGATTAAGATTATAAAATGACGTCATCGATAAGTATAATAAAATCGCTTTATATCGCTATTTATCACAATGATGGCAATTTTACTCATCAAACACTAAACCCAGTGCCTAATTCAATGATGACACTGTCACACACGACCGATGGGATTGAAATCCCCATCAAATGATGTCTCCATACAAGAAGCGCCCATTGACTGGGACATTTTGTTCCCCGATTTGTACAAAACCATCCAATGGAGCATCATTTCAGTGAATGTTATTTGATAATTGGCCAAATGTAATCAGTCTTCAGATAACAGAAACGATTATCAAGCGGTCCAATTGGGATCGGATTCGACTGGGAGAAGCTTGTCATGGACTTCAGCCAGGACCAGATGGCCTTCAAAGTTGGTTTTCCGTGAATGATGAAGTATCGTTGGATTTTTTCTCCACAGGCCACAGTGCCAATGATCGAACTTTAATTCCATAAATCTTGGAAAAAAGCCAATAAAAATTTAGAACGATGAAATTTATTTCACTGTTCCCTCTTATCAGATGCCAAGCGACATTCGTAACATTGATCTAATCGCTGTTGCAATGAAAACCGTACAACTTTCGCCCTCCGAAAGTCCAAAGACGACAGACAGCCCCGCAAAGTTGGTATTAGCGTGACCGATTGTGTCATGGGTGACTGAAGAATTTTCCAAATAATGACCTCTTAATTGACCTCTTAATGACCTCTTCATAAAATAAATTTTAAATTATTTAATTTTTATTATTATTATTATTATCATCATCATCATTTTTTCCAGATCAAAAACAATTGAAAAATCGTCCTGTGGTCTTATCTGATGGCATTTATGTTGAAAATGTTTCAAAGATTTTTTCCCTGTTATTTTTGGCCGATTTTTATCAGCAAGAAAACGATGGAAAAACTGTTATTAATTGGACAATTTATTAACACTTCCTCAATCTATTGGCCTTATTCCGTTATAGTTGAATGATTAATTTATTAGATCAACAATAATTATTAATTATCATTTCTGCTGGAAAATTTCTGAATTTTCAATGATTTAATTTTTTTTGCCAAGGCAGATTCCTGCAATATTTCGTTCATTACCACTGACCCTGGTTCGCCTAACAACGATTTCACTAAGCATCAAATGTAATAATTTCTTCATTCCCTTTATCTGAATAATAATAATAATAATAATATTTCGCAATTAATTTATAGGATCATAATTATAACTAATTTCAACTTAAATTCCAATTTTTTTCCACAAATTTATTGATAATTATTATTTTCGAAAAAAGGATTAATCATAAATTATTTCATATAAAAATATTTTTTAATTAAAATTGATTGTGAAATTTTTTTTGGATATTTACAATATTAAACTTGTCGAATATTTAGAATCCGATAATAATAATAATAATAAAAAAAAATAATAATAATAATAATAATAATAGGTCATAATTATAAAATATTTTTAATCTTATATGTTAGATTTTACTTTAAAGAAAACCATTAAGTATCAGATAGTTAATATAGTTATTCTGTGATTTATCGTCTTTTTTCAAAGTTTTTTATTATTTTTTTTCTAACAAAGCTGTTATAAGGAATTGACAACATATTATTTTCTCTGTTAATGTTAATTGTCTAACCTTCATAAAGTTATAAATCTATTTATAATTAATATCTATATACTATATCTATATACTAATATCTATAACATAATATATATAACATTATATATATATATAATATATATACATATATATACATATAATGCAATATTTGAACACATGTAAATAAGTTTATTTAAACTTTTGTATGATATTTTTACATTTGTAAATGCATTTCGTTTTATTTATCATGTTAAATGCGAAAAAAGTTTTGAAAAAATAATAATTTAGAAATTTTTCAAAAAAAATATAAAATTGAATTTTATTAAATTTTAAAATTAAAAAAGTTAGTGGTTTTTTTTGAGATACAGTAAAACTGTTTACAGATGCGAAATCAGCGCAAAAAACCTCATTAGAAAACTATAGGCTTTTTTGATTTTGAAAAAATTTCAACACCTTAATACCTATATAATAACAATAATCTATATCTATATAATAATAATAATAATAATTTATGTCTATAATCTGAACATTTTTTAACATATTGATACAAGTATTGATCTTTTTTTTATATTTTCAGTCAATATTTCTTTAAAAAATTGTTTTTCAAAATATTAATTAAAGAAAACATTTATCATCCATTGATTTCCGCTCTCTCCATGAGATGCATTGGTTCAATTCAGAAATATTTTGAAACTGTCTTCCATTTTGATAAACTTTTAAAGATAATATTCCTCAAGGTTTTCGATGGGCTTTAAATGAGGACTGCAAGCTGGCCACTCAAATAAAGAAATTTCTTTAAACGAAAATCAAGCCTTTGACAGTTGTAAAACATGTTTGGGGGCGTTATCTTGTTGATAATAAAAATTTATAACATCATTATTTTCCAAATAAGAAATTAAAACATCTTTTAACACTTCTGTGTATGCTTTAGAAGTTGTTCGTGTGGAAATATTGCGTATGGGTAATTTCCAAAATCAACAAAAAGCATCCTAAATAATAATCACTCACCGTACTGTCGTTTCCTCCTAATTTTTTGGCTTGCTTCAAAATTATTTTAATAGCATGAATAGGAATCAGGATCATCTAGGTTGAACTTTTTCTCATCAGAAAAAATTACCGATTACCATTCATCTTTCCAATGCATGTATTGTTTTCAAA
Source organism: Bipalium vagum (assembly GCA_037834085.1). Classification (NCBI taxonomy): domain Eukaryota; kingdom Metazoa; phylum Platyhelminthes; order Tricladida; family Geoplanidae; genus Bipalium; species Bipalium vagum. The sequence continues at coordinate 8,030 of JBBMKC010220630.1, forward strand.
ATCCAACCGCCTTTCAATATTTGCTGGGTTTTGTCTTCATTTTCTTCCATTTCATGTTAGGTGGTATTCTTAATATACGAGCAACGTGTTGTTCAGTAACTGGGATAGATTTAGTTTACTATTTGTTTTGTTACTATTCAAACAGTTCTTCGTTGCTTCCAACTTTATTTGATTCTTTTAACTTTCCATTAACTTCATATTTCCAAGTGTTTTCTTTTTCAGACCATATTGTTCATCTTTTTAAAATAAATTTCGAAAGACATTTTCGAACTTTATTATTTTAAGAGATTTTTCTGTTGGATATATCTTGTTCTTTAAAAAATCGATTTTTTTCTTCGTCAGTAAGGTAAGTAGTGTGGAGACTCCCAGGCACAGATCAGCACAGACTAACATTTGCCTTCGGGTCACAAATAATTTATTGATTTAACTTGATTCGAACCTCTGTGCATGAAACTCTTTTATATGTAGAAATCTTTTTATTATGCATGAATTTTTGTATATTATTATGAACAAAATAAAATTGTATCTTTATTGTGTAAAATATTATTATTAAAGATGAGTCCGAAAAAGTTTTAAGAATATAAAGTGTGAAATATATAAATATATATATATATAAAATATATATAAATAATATTAATTCTAAAATTAAAAGTTCAGTGTAAATAATCAGTTTTACTAAAATTAGAAAATTTAATAAAAACGGTCGATAATAATAACTAAAAATAAAAGAAATAAAAAATTGTATAGAAATAAAATTATAATTAGTGATTTAAAATTATATAAAATTATAATTAGTAATTTGGAATTACTAATTATAAAACTGCTGCTTTCGAAGTCATGTTATTTCCTTTATATCCCTTATATTCTCCAGGTATTTTTCTGAAATCAGGATTGTATACTATATTCCTGGATATAGTGAACTAAATTTGTCTCGTCCATGATGTCCGTTTAAGATTATATTTTGTAAACTTTGAGTGTTTGCTGGATGTAAGGTCAATTGTGTTTTGCCAGTTAAATATTGGGCTTCCAATAAAATTTGACGACTCAATGACTTTATCTTTAATGCTGCTCCACATATTGGAGGTTGAATCCAACATTTTATTACCGTAACAGTACACATCATGGTAATGATTGGTAATGAAAACATAACTTGTGGATGTTTTAAAGGTCTAAGTTGGTAAGAGTGCAGTAATATTTAATGCAGTACCAATGGAAATAAATAAACCAATTCCTAAAGTTGAAAAGCCTGTTAAAGTTGCTGCTCCAATTTCAGCAATTCCAGTTATCATATTAATTCCTAATTTTAAATGAAAATCTATTGTAATATATTTAAATTTAAATGTATATTTTGATAAACCTTCTAAACCTAATAATACAAATACGCACGAAAATTCAATATCAATTTTTAAATAGTATTAAAATGCGAATAATAGAAGAAAATAAAAACTATAAAAGTAAAATATCTATATCTCTTAACAATAGTAAAGTTGGAAGTGATATTTAAAAATCGATAAATAATATTTTTCAAAAAATTTAAAACTGGAAAATATTTGGGAGAATTGCATTTAAAATCTTTAAATCCTTTTAATAAAACAAATGAATTAAATATAAGTATAAATTAAATTTCAAAAGAATATTCAATTTCGATAAATATAATTGATAAAGTTGCGATGAAACATGATATTAAATATATTTCTAAATATAGAAATATTGCAAATATTTTAATAAATAACATTTCAAATCGAACTCTAAGAGAAAGAGCTTTGATAAAATTAATTTTTAAGTTTAGAACTTATTAAATTTTCATTAAAAAATTGCAACAGAAAAATATTTGAACATTCAAAAATATTATCTCAGAGAAATATTATCAAAAGAAATTAGCGAATTAAAAAAGAATTTCTTAAAAAAAAGTTTGTTACTTTTTTATCATATTATAAGTATGAGTATTGAGTGAAGACATGGAGAAGGATTTTATCAATGTAGATGATAAAGTCATTATAACAAAGAAAAAATTGGACCATTAAAGCACTTCCAGATAGAGAAGACCTTTTTGATTCGAACTGTTTTAGACATTAGAATGATGTTATTTTAAAAATACTTTACCGCTCAGTTCGATAGTGAAATAATATTTGATAAAATTCAGTTATTAAGTACAACAGTTGAATTCACTTCCAACCAACATCAAACAAAGATATCACACTTTTTCCATGAAGAGTAAAAAACTTTTTTATAAATCACAATAATCTTTTGTTAGTTATTACGTTTTTAATCTTACACAAGGTTTATTCTTATTCAAAATGTGCTATTAATCTAAGCCAAAATAAACTAGTCAATAACTTTTTCTGAAATATGAAAATGGTTAGCATGAAAGAAAACTGACAATCTCTTGAATTTCGTGTTTGCCTGTATTTAAATATGAAAACTAAGCATTTTTTAGTTTTTATTTAATTATGCTTAACATTAGTGTTTTCCGGACACCAGAATGTCTCTTTTTTGGATAGGATGGTTTCTGGGGTTAAAAACGGGTCATATAAAATAATGTTAAGCTAAAAAGACTGATATTTTTGTGGGCTCAGTGCTAACATTAAAATATGTTAGAGGAAAGAAACTGCTTTTAGTTTTGAATGGTTAGTATTACCAAATATGAACTGATACAATCTGATCAAATTGTCAACTCGAAACTATAGTGATCAAATCGCTCTTCTGAACGAAAAATTACCGAAATTTTTCGGGTATTTGAATCAGAAAATGGGTCATCTTGCAAAAATTAAAAAACCAGTGCAATTGGGAAATTCTTCTGCTACCATTACAGAGATCTGAATTTACTTTTTAAACAATAAAACACCAGGAATTTAAATTAAGATTAGAAGATCTTGTCTGCAAATAGATACTTGCCATTGAAAATGGAGACTATTTCAATAAATACAATCTTTTCTTTAAAGTGCTTTTTCAATTTAAAAAAAAAGATTTTATAAAACGACCTAATATTTGGCATGTAATTCAAATTAAGAACAATCAACACATTGGATTGATTAAATAAAACTGATTACAAATAAAAATCGTTTGTTAAACACCAAACCTAACATACAGACACCCAATCTATCAAAACACTAATCTCAAATACCAAAGCAAAAAAAGAATATATGGCCGATACAAATTGTATAAAACAGTGTTTAATTCTCACCTCTCAACCAAAACGATTTCGTAGACTTATTACAACCAAATGGTTTTGACCAAAAAATCAACAATGCACTTATAAAAAGAAATACTTTTGACCTCCAGCACACACGAACAAGAAAAACAGATCATAGGATAACATTTTGAAGAGAGAAAAAAGGATACAGATCAAATGGTCAGGATAACTTTTGGTAAAACGTTGGTCGTTAAAGATTAACAGTTAGAAACAGGTGCAGAAACTGTTCATAGCCCAATTGGATAACGCCTGTCCGCGAGTAATCCAAAGATCGAAACGAATTGGTCAAAGTCTAAAATTATTACGATTGTCAAGACAAAACGTTCTAAATCCAAATTTTTCACATCACATTAAATTAAATTTCACAAAAAATCAATAAAATGAATTATATGGTTTTGTGCAAAAATAACATTTACTATTTTATATCAATTAATATTTTATTTTTTAATAATACAGGGTTTGGAGAATAAGATTATTGTCAGTATTGGAATTTTTAATCTAAAAATCATATTTTATTGGGTTGTCCGGAAATTTCGTTCCGATTTTTAATATACATAATTAAAACAGTTTTTATTATAATAGATAGATAATTATATGTATTCTGAATGGTAAAAGATGCTTTTTATTAAATAATGAAAAGGTGTTTGTTTAAATATTCATCTAAATTATTGAACAAATTCAAAGCTGGATACAAATAAAATACATTTTGCCATTTAATGCTCTTCTACTACCGGAAAGGTAAAAGTGACGCAAAAACAGCGAACAAGATATGTGGTGTTTATGGTGAATTAGCAATATATGATAGAGCTATTCGGAAGTGGTTTACCAGATTTAAAGATGGTGCTTTTAGCCTTGAAGATCAAGAACGCACAGGGAGACAGAGAACCGTGTAATTGAACAAATTACCCCGCTTCTTGAGAAAAATTCACGCCATACCACACATGAATTAGAAGAAATATTATTGGGTTGAGTAAAAAGTCTTTTCGTATTTTTGCATTGAATCTAATAATCAAAATATTTCAAGTCTAATTAATT
>JBBMKC010220641.1:0-12256 GCA_037834085.1 Bipalium vagum
GACAACAGGTAGAAGTCCAGCGGAAATTATATTCGGAAAGAAAATATTTCGTGATGAGTGGTATGACAAAGATAACACATATTCACATGATCAATCTACAGCGGCAGAAAAAACAAAAAGGATTTTCAATATTGGAGAAAAAGTATTGATAAAAGCTGAAAATAGAAGAAAAATGGACGATTGTTTTTTGAGACCATTCACAGTGATAGACAAAATACACCCAAAGAAATATAAAATCCGAGATGAGCTAGGTCGAACTGTGGAGCGTAATGTGGAGAAGATGCGGAACTTTTTATCGAGGGGGGATGTTAGATAATAATTTAAAGTATTTGTTTATATAAATGAGTTTTGTTAAATAAAAAGTTTTTAAAAAGTAGTTTAGTATTTTGCATTTAATGAATAATTTATGGGAAGATTTTGAATCTTTGAATCCTTTTAATAAAACAAATGCAACGCATTCATTTACGGATCAATTGGGATCGAGTGAAGTTTTCATAGAAGTCTGCTAGTGTTTTTAGAGTTAATAAAAAATACTAAGCTAGAAATAAACTAAATTTTTTTAAAAAATGGATTATAGATAATGTGTTAAATGTGAAAATATTAAATCAATAAATGAATTTAAAAATTTTATGTGAAAAGATAAAAAATATTATCTTCATAAATGTAAACAATATGAGAGTTATGAAAACAAAAAAATTTATAAAGAAAAAAGAAATGAAAATATTAGAGTTATAGAATTTAAAAATAATAAAATTTGTACGAAATGTAATATTGATAAGCCAATAACTGGTTTTAGATATAGACTCAAAGAGATTATTATCTTTATAATAGATCTTGTAAAGAATGTGAAAGAGGATATAATAACAAAAGAAATCCCATTTATTATCAAAATCATAGTGAATAAAGATTGGAATATCAAAGTAATTATCAAAAAGAAGATAGAGATAAAATTAATGAATATTGTAAAAATAGATGGGACAATAATCCAGATGTTAGATTTAAAAATAAAATTCAACATACAATAATAAGAGTTTTAAAAGAAGGAAAATCACAAAATTTGAATGTCTCGAAGCGCAGGGATTGGTGATCGTAGACCTATCTATACGACAATATAAAGAGGCGGATATTTATGAAACTTAACAATATTATAAAGGAAGATTTCATTATGAAAAGCTATGTAATTCATTTATGGTTCTAAAGGAGAAGGAAATCCTTTTTAGAGCTACTCTTAACTAAGAAACTGTTGGAACCATAGATTTACACATTAAATATTATTTTATATTTATTTTATTTTAATTTTTTAGATAATTTTCATATTCAAAATAAATTTTTTCAATATACACGATGGGCAAAAAGTAGCTCACCAAAACATAATAAGAGAATACTTGGGCCGATAAGAGCTTTAGAAAGAGACTTGATTTCTGTTTCAATTTATTTTGAACATTTGTAAACACATTTTGTAAATATAAATTTTTTTATCGATTTATGAAACGAGATTTATGTTTACAGATTTTTCATTTAATTATTATATTTTACAATTTCATTAAAATAACTAATCTTATATCAATTTTTAAATGTTAATACTATGTAGCTCATTATTAATATCATTTAGAAAATATTTAATTCTTATTAATTAAATTCTTTAAATTTTTTGTATGAGGTATATAAAAGAATTTTACTTAAAGTTTCTAATTTAGTATTTGTTTAAATATTTATGAAAAAACCTGTACATTTACTCTTTCCTTGAACAGTGTAATTCACAAATAGGTATTATGGCATTATTCACACCAACTAATCAGAAGCGATTAACTAACGTATCTGTTGTCAAGTTATTGGTGAAAACTGATAAGAAAAGACATCGTTTTGAAATTGCTTGTTACCCAAATAAAGTTATTGCTTGGAGACAGAAACTGTAATTATAAATTAAAGAAAAATTTTAATTTCTTTTTAATAGCGAATCAAATATTTCGGAAGTTTTGCAATCTGAATTGGTATTCACTAATGTCTCAAAAGCCGAAATTGCCAGCAAAGATAGTTTGAAAGATGCCTTTCAAACAACAAATATTTTGGAAGTTTGCAAAATAGTATGAAAAAACATTTCTGATTCATATGTTTATGTTTATTTTAAAAAAAGATTTTAGAAAAAGGCGAGTTACAATTAACTGAAAAAGAGCGATTGGCTCATTTAGAAAATATAACGAAAGACTTGGCCAAAATAGTGGCAAGCAAAACGTTAAATCCCAGCACTAAAGTCTGCTTTCCCATCGGTGTTATTGAAAAGATGATTAAAGACTGTCACATTAATTTAAAGCCAAACAAATCTGCAAAACAACAGGTTAGACAATTAGACATTACATTGACATATTCGAGGTTTAATAATCAAATTACTTAAAAATTTAAATTTTTTTGAGATTTGTTAATTAATTTGAATTTAAATTGGAAGTCAATAATTCAGTATTGAGGAATAATGGTAATCTAGTTAAAAATTCTTTAACTTGTTTAAGTCTGTAGCTTATTTTATATATTTTAAGAGGAATTAATTAATTAAAATGAAATAATTATTATTAATATTGATTGTTATTATAAAAGTCTTTGGGCTATTAAACTTATCGGCTTTACTTTTTTATATTACTTCCTGCTCCGTAATTGTAACTTTTTTGACATTTTTGATAAACTTTCTCTAATAATCTCTATAATCACATATTTCTAGTGACAATGGATATTTGATTTTTAAATTTTCCTGAAAATTGTATATGGAATCTGAAAAAGTTCTGGTTCCCGCTTATCAATCGAATTTTGAGTCGGTAGCTTGGATTTGCTATTAGCATGTTCTAAGGAGATTTTTATTATTATTTCACAATTTTAGGAAATCTAAAGAATCTTTACACATTGCATTGTAATCGTTTTTTTAAAATCCTTTTTAACAGTCTCTGGATGTCATTCGTCTGTTGAAAAAGAAATCTGATGTTCCCATTGAAATGGCGCTGTTTTCTGTTTCGATCATTGTGCCACAGAAACAAATCAAACCAGTCAAACGGGACCTGTTGAATTTTTGTGAGAATATCATCAGCGAAACTCAACAGGATCAAGATTTTAAGATCGTAAGTATTATTGATTTTTTCTGTTCAAATAACTTTTGGAATCAATATTATATTTTCTGAATTTAAAAAAGGTTTCGATATTTTATTTATTTATCATGTCATCTACTTTTATTTATTTCGGAACGTGCTCTTTCACATCATTTATAGATATTTTTAATCAATCAATTTTGTTCTTGAACTTCGTTCTATAGTCTGGCTATAATTGAGGGGCAATAAAAAGTATCGATTCCATGTACACTGACATTATCAATTTCTGAAACATTTCATCATTAATAAAATCGAGTTTTTCTTTCCATCCTGACTGAATATTGTTGCAATGGATATATTGATTTTCATTAAATAATAAATTACCTTTGATCATTTTTCAAAGAATATTGATTTTTTTTGTTCGTGAAATGGAAACAAGTGCAATATTTTTTTTGACAACACTCAACTTTTATATTTATATTAGTCTCATCGACATACGTTTTCCATTCACTCTAGATTAATTGATTTGTTTTACCTGCTTTAAAACTGTTATTAAAAATCATTTAAACACATTTCTCTGATTGAAACTTGTTTCAGTTCTTTTTGTTACGCCTTAACATTTATCGATTGTGATATTTAATATTGAAAATCGATTTATACATGTCTATGTTCTTAGACAAAACTGTATATAAAATTGTTTATTTTTTTATTGATTAACTGTTCGAGGGTTTTGTTTACATTTTAACGAAAAGAACTAATAATAATATAATGTATATTGGAGTGAATAAATCGAGTTGCTCTTGTTATTGTGCAGAATAACAAAAATTATTTTATATATTTTAAAATGAAAACCCAATAATTGATACATTTTAAATTAATCATAATTTGATAAAAATTGCTTGTTTTGTGTTGTAGTGTTTGACACTAATGTGCTGTCTATTGTAATGTGATAATGAAAGAAATATCTTATACATTCTTTGAAAAAAGTCAAAACTCTGGATTACAATTGATAAATGTAAAACTATGACAGAACTAGTTAGAGTGGGTTTTTGTGAAAGAAACTTGCTTTTTAAAATACAACCTCAAAACATGTTGATCAAGCTGGGCATTTTACAACAAAATGTTTTGTATATTTTACTTTTGTTAACTTTTTAGTAAATTGTGTCATTAAAAAATTAAAACATTGCAGCATTGTCACTTCTATTTTCAAGGAGCTACAATTAAGTCACACTGGAACATGATATCATAAAATTCATGTTGAAAATCTCGCTTTTGATTATATATAACAATAACAAGAGCAACTCGGCTTATTCACTCCAATATACATTATATTATTATTAGTTCTTTTTGTTAAAATAATATTTTTGCTAAAATATTTTACTCAAAATGCCAAATCGATTTTTTATGTCAAATAATCATATATTTAGTCAATATTTTTGTATTTTATTTACTTTGTTAATATTAATTTAACTTTATATGTCAATGGACGGAAATATTAAGAAAGTCGCTTTCACTTTATTGATTTAATTAATATTTATTTAAATATTTAAAATGAATCTTTTTTTAAAAAATCAAAATTACTTAAACAATTAACAATTCTTTATCACGGGAGTTAGATAGTGTCATGGAAGTTAAGGAATTTGAAATTTTGGATAGTGTGGAGGACGAGATCGTCTGCTATATTTAAGATGACAAAAATTCTTAATTCAGGAAGCTGTTTTTGAGCCGGGAAATTATGATTTGTTTAAAGAGAGTTTTGGAGACAAGTGCACAATTGAACTGACAAAAATCTTGGATTTCAACACTGAAAGTAAATTAATGGCAACTGATCCGTCGACAAAGAACGATTCTGACGACGAGAAAGACGTGGAAGAAAACGATGACAGAGGTTCTAAGAAATCTTCAACAACACGAAAAGCGGTGGAATCGTTTTGCAACTCGTCCGATAAGGAGGACGACGATGGGACAGCAAGAGACGACAAATTGAAGAGCTCGTCGTCCGCCGTGGCCTCCTCGAGCCAGCAGAAGAAGAACAAGGAGTATAGCTCCTCGGTAAAGGATGATTCGGACGAGGACCGATTGGAGGAAAAAGGTAAGGTGGTGACGAAGAAATCTCGACGTCGCGCCAAGAACAAGCAAGTGGTCACCGGTGACGATACGTGCAACAATGGAACTGACTCCAAAAACAAGGTCATTTCGTCCGATGAAGAAGAAGAGGGAAAGACGCGTCGTCGCGGTAAAAAGCGCGGTAACAGAAAATGAACGGACGCGAATCGGTTCTGTTCACAGTTTCGCTTCCACCTGATTTTTGCTTCTCTCATAGATAAATATTTTGATTCTCTCTTTCTCTTTTGTGTCGTGTTGCGGTTTGATTGTTGCCATGGTTGATTATACATGCATATATATCATTGTCGGTGAAATATTTTAATTTTCATTTTGAACCGATCTATTGCAATTTTTAGTACGAAAAAAGGAACAACGTCGTTTTTTGTCGTGTGATAAATAAAATCAGACTGCACTCGTGAATATGGTGCAAAAACGCCTCTGTTATCAGTAAATTCTCAATTGTTTTCACTTTTATTGATTTTATAAAACAAATTTTTAAAAAGTAATCAATATTTTAATAAAGTTTCCAAGTTTTCTGTTTATCTAGTATATTTAATTAAGGTTATGCTTTATAAATATGTTTGGTAAAAATTAGATGGGTCTGTCATGTTATAACAGATAAGACAAAGTTTTATATCAAATACTATTTTAGAAATTCGAAATAAAAAAATTTTAGAATACCAATGAAATTCAAGAAAATGAATGTTTTATTAGTATATTTTCCGACAGTTGAGTGCCAAGAGTATAATGAATAGAGAAATTACCAAAATAAGTAGACTAAAGTATATAATTGCTAAAATAATAAATATGAAAAGAAAAAAATAATCGCTAAACATTTTCCCAGACATATTATAGATAAAAATCGAGAAAAAACGTGAAAAGTAATTTTTATAACTCAAATAAGTCTTAACTGAATACTTATCTAAATTTTTTTACCAAATTAACATTCAATGTCTATATATAGGCTACAAAATTTTAATTAAAACTGTGACAATCATACGAAAATGACAAAATTGTGCGATTTCAAACGGTCACATGTTTTTCTAATCGCAAAAATAATTTTACAAAGTTCCTGGATCACCTAGAGTTGGACTGATAAAATTTCATTTAAACACATTTTCAGAGCAAAAGAATAAGTTAATTTGATAGCAAGATTCTGAGGGATCATGACAATATACGAAAATAAGTAGAAAAATACTTAAATGTAAAAAGGGTTATATACCATTTCTATCTCAATTTTAGAATTTTACATTTCAATTTTAGAATTACAAATTTTTAAAAAAAAGTTTATAACAATTTATTTATGTAAACATTTAACAACAATGAACAATTATTGTATTGATATAAATTATTAAACAATATATACGAAAATTTATTGATGTTTATAAGGAAGACATGCTGCTGCATTAATTAAATTTCGGGTCATATGACGAAAATAGCCGTTACAACCATTAGCTGTAACACTTGTTACTGCTTCCAAGATGAAAGTGATTTGACTTTATTTTTTACTTTTGAAAATGTAGTTTCAATAGGGTTCATCATATACGAGTATGGCGAAAGAAATAATGCAATAAAGATGGGATAGTAATAGATGGTTTACTGATAATGATAATAATGCCTAATTCTGTGATTCTTATTGTCTCCGAAATGAAATTTTGTACAGTATTTAGCGAATCCTCTATCAATACAGTGGAGTGGGAAGATTTTTCGTCAGCTATGAGAATCTCAAATGTTTGACCAAGAAAATATAATAATTATTTTTATCACGAGAATTCAATCAAATTGTACTATATTCAACTTATTTAAAAATAGTTTTTCTTCAATTTCAAGACCAAACAATAAATAATTAGACTGTGATAGACCTCATAGGGTGGGAATAATAAATGAGAAGATATCATTTTTTAAAGAATAGGGATTGGTGGTCGTCGTGTATCTCAGGGAGAGTAATAAGAATTTCCGGTTTTACAATATATATATCAGGTAACGAACTAAGTTTTTTCTTTTTTTCAATTGTTTAAATTTGTTAGCCCCTGGGATTCTCATTTATCTACGGATTTAAATTTTCTTTGTTTTAGTTAGCTGCTTAAACACGTAAGTTTCAAATTTACTGTATAATTAATGTTATTAACCATTATCCTCTGGAATAGGTGCTCCAAAAGTTCTCTGGACAAATCTCAAATTCGAGCAATTATTTATTACGAATGGAAAAATAACACAAGCGCAAATGAAACTGTCTCAAAACTTAACGAGGTGCTTGGTGAAAGAACAATGCAACTCCGAACAGTGCAAAATTGGTTCAAAAATTCAATAGTGGCGATTTTTAATTGGAAGACAAAGAGAGGTCTGGAAAGCCAAAAGAGTTGGAGGATTATCAAATTATGGACCTTCAGAACAAAACAGATCATTTATTGCTAAACAAATCGCTTCTGAGTTGAATATAAGCGATACATCCATAAGAAACCGACTGAAATCGTTAGGATTCACTTGTAAACTCGACAAATGGGTTCCCCACCAACTAGCTGAAAAAAAGTTGGATTACATTGAAATTTGTTCAAGACTTCTCGAAAGAAACCGAAATGATCCTTTTCTCAACCGGATAGTCACTTGCGATGAAAAGCGGATCTATCATGACAACATAACCAGACGAAGATTGTGGTCGTTGAAAGGAGAGCCTTTGCAAAGAATTTGAAAACGCAACCTTACATGAAACAAAGTTCTTTTATGCATTTGGTGGGATTCTCGTAGAATAATTTATCAGGAGTTTCTCAATTTCTGGGAAACAATTAATTCTGATGTCTATTGTATTCATGCCATTATGAAGGAAAACAAGAGCAGTTTGATAAACCAAAAACAAGTGATTTCCCACCAAGATAATGGCAAGCCTCACAAATCAATGAAGGAATCGAAGGTTATTCAGGAATTGAACTGCACTCTAATGGAAAATCCGCCATACAGTCCCGATGTCGCCCCATCCGATTTTTTTGTTCCGGGTATTACAGAATCACTTGATGGGTAAAAATTTTAAAAGTTCCGAAGGTATAAAGAATGAAGTACTTTCTTTCTTTCATTCAATAGGTTGAGATTTCTTTAATACTGGAATCAATAAACTTCCAAATAGAAGGAAGGCAATAATAGAAAAAGGTGGGGAATATCTGGATGATTAACTGTTTAATGTTTTATCATTAATAAATTAAATTTAACTTCAGTCTTAGTTTAATTTTTAATTAAAAAACGAAAAAACTTAGTTCGTTACCTGATATTAATTAAATATGAAACAAAGCAGAAACTTAATTCATCCATAAAGTAATTATCATTCATATAAATGATGTTTCACTATCTTACAGTCAAAGCATGAATCCATTTGTTGAAAAAATCAGGTTCCCGTGAGTCAAAGTAGGTCTTGATCTAAATTTCAACGTTCTCCGTATTTTACAATTTTTCCAGTCAAATAGTGCTGCATGAACCTGAACAACTGGTAGTCCGTTAGCGCCAGATCATGGTTGTAAGTCGGATGTAGAAGAGTCTAATTTCAGCTGCGTCAATTTTGTTAAATGCAAATGCGATCTGGCACTATCATGTAAAAATTTAGTCTTACGGTATTTACTCCTTGTCGATGAAGAGCCTGGTCTACACAACTTAATCGTTGGAAATAACGTTCTTTAGTTATTGTTTCTCCTTAATTGAGCGACTCAATTGACCATGTATATTCCACCAGACCCAAAGTATCTTATTGACTTGATTTTGAACTTTTTGCCACATCACATTTGCCCATCCATTGAAATTTTTATGTTTATTGAATCCACTTCTCATTAAAATTGAATTGAAGAATCCCCTATTTTTAAATCGCGAGACCAATGAAGAACAGAGAAGAATAAGATCGGTTTTTTTGCTCTCTGACAAACCATGGGGAATCCATTTTCCATGCCACGAGTTTTCCCAAGGGGATGCAGGTTGTTATAAATAGTCTTCTGAAAACTATAGGCAATTTATAGGCAAGTTCTCGAGTGGATTGTTTAGGATCTGACTCAATGCTTTCTTTCAACAAGTCCAATATCTATGTCATCAATTTTCCAGACTCTCATCTCCGTCTCTAAATCTCATAAACGAATTTGAAGTTCCAATATACGTTGTTACCAAAAGCTTTGCAAAAATTTCTGCACAATTCAGCCGCATTTTCATCCAATTTGAATTGAAATAAAAGAGCTGCAAGAAAAACAGAGTTTTAATCAATCATAATAAATTCAAATCTTTCTGCAATATTTAAATATTATTAAAACAAATTGTATTAAATAACGAAATACAATTTTCAAGTATTACAGGTTTATGCAGAAATATATAGAAAAATATTCAAAATATATATAATTCTTTGCAAAAATATATAAAAATCTATTCAAAATATATAAAAAATTATTCAGAAATATATAGGAAAAAAAATCGATTTTTTCTATTTAAATTTGATTACATTTTAGTCAGCCAAAAATATCAGCTGCACGGTTGCTATTAAAATGTCAGGTCTCATTGTTTTTTCATCTGTTTTTTAGTAAATCAAATTTACAGGCATTTTATGCTTCGAAATCAAAGACGGATCTTTCAAGGGACTTTATTAGTGATAATCTATGCAACACAAAGTGTAAGCCTTCCGTACGTCCTAATCTTTTTTTTTATTTTGTAATGGGGTTTATTTTCTTTTTTTTTAGTAATGGGTAGTAATGGGGTTTTTTTATGTTGGAAATTATTTACAGTTTTACATATTTTTTTTAGATTTTTGTGAAATAAAAAAAAAGCTTACTACAAAATAAAAAAAAGATTAGGACTTACGGAAGGCTTACACTTTGTGTTGTTTTTATACTTATTTTTATACTTATTTTTACATGTTATTTTTATACTTATTTTACATGTTATTTTTATACTTATTTTTACATGTTATTTTTACATGTTATTTTTATACTTATTTTTACATGTAAAAATAAGTAGTAAAAAGTAGTAAAAAGATCGAAGCTCTTAACACTGAAAATGTTGAAAAAAAAAAGTAAAAAAAAAAGTAAAAAAAAAAGTAATTTTTTTACATGTAAAAAATATGTAAAAATTATATATAAAAAAAGTCAAATTTGTTTTCAAAAAATGGCGAATCCAAATACAAATATTGATGATTGGAGAGCTATAGATAATAGTAAATATTATTTTAAACATTTTAATAATAACAAATTAACATATCCAATCATACATTCTTCACATAATAATTTTAAATTAGTAAAAAATACAAGAGATTTTAATAATAATTTTATTCATGTTTTAGATGAAATAAATCAAAATATAGATTGCTCTATTGATATGTCGAAACTTTATTTCATAGGAAATTCGTATTATCAAGCAAGACAAATATTTGAATTTGAAATGAATAATAACTATTTAAAATTTGATAATTTTATTCAATTTTACAATAATTTTAATGTTAATATAAATGAAAACCTTTATACACTTATAGAAGTTATCATTAAAAATTTATATTATAAAGAGTTAAATAATGTGACTCAACAGCATAATAATATTTTAAAAAAGAAATATCTAATAATACTAAACAATGTAATAAATGTCTGTGCATAAAATGTTTTGATGAATTTTATTCAGGAAGAAATTCTTGTAAGACTTGTCATAAAAATGCAACTGTTGCTAATTATAAGAAAGCTATAGAAGAGAAAATACGTCTCTTTCTAAATGGAAAAGAAATAAATCAAGAAACAATGAAAGAATATAAAACAATGAAAAAAAGAAATTTACGATTTTTAATAATAAGGATAATAAATTTAAAAAATGTACTTATTGTTTGGATGAAAAGTTTTTAACTGATTTTGAACCAAACAGAAATAAATGCAAAGCATGTAGAAATATAGATAGAAGAAATAGATGTAAAAACAAAGGTATTTGTAATAAAAAAATAACAATAAAATTAATTATAGTGAAGATGATGATGATGATGATGATGATTTTAAAGAAATTCTCAAAGCTAGAACTTTTAACAAAAAAAATGATAATTATGATGATAATAATTATGAAAAAAATAATGATGATGATGATGATGATGATTTAATTAGAAGATTAAACAGATTTCAGCTTATGTTCGATAATAATAATAATAATAATAATAATAATAATAATAATAATAATAATAATATTAATTATAATATTAATAATAATATAAATACTACTAATAATAATAATAGTAATAACTTCTGTGATAATAATAATAATATTTATTTTTGTGATGATAGTAAAAATGGAAAAAATTATGATAATTTAAATAAAAATATTACAATAGAATCTTTCAGAAATAATGATATTGATAATTATTTTGTAGAAAAATATGATATACAACATGATGATAATAATAAAAATATTATAACAGAATCTTTTAAAATTAATTATAGTGAAGATAATTATGATGATGATGATATCAATAAAAGTATTTTTCTAGAATCTTTCAAAAATAATGATATTGATAATATTGTTATTAATGATGAATATTTTGAAGATGATGATGATGATGAAAATATTGAATATGATGATAGTGATAACTATATTCAATATATTAAACATAACAATCCTTTTGGAAAAATATATATATTGATTATGACAAAACATGTAAATAATAATAATATTTATTTTTATTTTTAATTACTATCCAAATGCTGAAGACTCTACTTTCTCATCTTCTAAATTAATAAAAAAATATTTATATTTTTCTCTCATATGAAAATTATACAAATAATCAAATTCTTCTTTTTCCATAAAAGTTGCTAACATTTTTGAATATATTTGAGTTCTATCTGATTTTGAAATTTTAAAAAATATTAAAACATTTGCATTATTTCTTATACTTCTTAAAGGTAAATCAAAATAAGATTGTGATAAATATATTACAGAACATTTATTATGTCTTCCTCTAGTAAAATACATTTCCATAATATGTTGATTTTTTTCATTTATTACATCATCGAAAATAATTATATTTTTAAGATTTTTATCTAATTTATTCGGTGATTCAATTTCATTTTCTTTATCAGATAGAGTTACTTTTATTTTTC
>JBBMKC010220652.1:0-12256 GCA_037834085.1 Bipalium vagum
GTGCATAACGTTGTTATTGACTGTTTACTATTTATATACGTTATGTGTTATTAAATATAAAAAATGAGCACTTTAGTATATCTTTTTATTATTATCTTTTTATTAATAGCTTATTATTGCGGCAAGTAATTTTTTCGGATTTGTAAAACATATTAATATTTTTCCTTTTTTATTACAGTTTTGTTAATTTTTAAAAACCAAAAATCAATGAAAACTGGTTACCTTCGTTTTAAAGACCATCTTTTATGAATGGTCGATTCAGACTGTGAAATATTACAGTTTTCGTGAATCAAATGTTACCCTTTCCTTTGAGGAAATATTTTGCAGATGGAGCACTGTTTTAATCAATTGCAAAATTATACTCATTGGTTTTCTGTGATAATAACAAGCATAGATAATGGTCAAACTAAGAGCTAGCGACTTCCGGGCTAATAATTTCTTTTCTTAAAATGAAACATGGAAACACTTGAAGACTATTGAAGGATAACAAAGATTAAAAGATGAGATACATTGCTGCAATTGTCCTAACAGTGGTCCAAACATCATTTTTCAAAAAATATTTCGAAACCTTTGTTTGACCGTGTTGATTATCAAATAAATAAATAAAATTATATGGGATGATAAGGTACACATTCCTTTCGCGAGCATTCAATTTTTATTCTGTCGGTATAAACAGTGGAAATTAAAAGCATTTCATTATTTCAGTCATTTGAGATAAGGAACACTAGGTTGAGAAATTATTCTCAAATGTCCCTAAGTTTGACCGTAAAATTATTATTTGAGAAAAATATTATTTATTTATATTACTAGCCCTTTTTTATACTTAACTGATTTTTGGTTTTTAATGTACATTAAAGAATGGAACAGTATTATTGCAAGCAATAGAAAGCATTTTGATGCAAGAAGAACAGAAAGACTAAGGAAATAGCAAAGATAAAAGGGATTTAGTGTACTGTATGGATATGAGTCAAATATGGCAGATATTTTTATTTATAAATTGGGAATATAAAATAAAAGCAAGGATATAATCGACCTTCCTTTTATTAAATCTTTAAAACAATGTGGGACAAATCGAACGGTTAAAAGAGGTTCCCGGGGTTTAGTTGAATAAAGAAGTAAATATTGATCGATCATTTAAAATGAAATATTAGACCAATACATTCTTAATAAAAAAACGAATTTTTTAAAATCGTTTATTATCAAAAAGTTTAACTTGCACATCGTAGTACTCATGCATAATCAATGTATTGAAGTTCGAGAGTTACTAAGTCTAAATTTCATTATATGTTTGTCAACGATGGTCTAGAATAATTTTGCAAACAGTGTCAGTGTTTTTTCAACAAGTGTCAGTGAACAGTCTACTTTTCATTCAACGAAAAAATTTGAATTTGGATTGAATCTCATCAACAAATACCACTTTTAAACGGTTCAGGCGTTGTTTCTGACTCAATTCACACTAAACATTGTGAAACATTATAAATGATACATTATCTTATTTCAGATTCATCGTTTCACTTTTCATGTTATTTTTGAATTGAAATGATCGATTAGATATGATATTTTTCTGATCTGACAAATGGTTCTCCTATATTAAATTTTTTTAAAACCATTTTTTTCATGTTCATACTCAAAATTCTTTCACTGAGAAAAAAGGGAAACAATAAAAACCATATCCTAATCATGTGCTTGTTATTATGAAAAGCCATCAAATCTCTTCCTTCCTTCCTCTGAAAGAGAGTCAAAGGAATGAGCTGTCGACAAGGAGAAGTTATTCAAGGTCTTTCGTCTCGAAATTTCGCATCGCTTTATGTACCATATTGAACGTCTTTTGGTACAGAAATAGTATCTTGAAGCTAGATTGTAGTGAAGAGGTCTTAAATTCGGATTATTACAGTAATGTCATACTTAAAACCAGAAGCATCTGACATAAGCCACACATCAAAGATCTTTCTTTATTTCATAATAACTCTAATATTCAAGAAAACACAAGCCACAATAACAAAATCTGGGTTTGTGTAGCTAGATCATTGTTTCAGTCATCCGAAGAAACATATGTGAGGACATAAATTTGTTTTCAAGGATGATATTAAAGATAACGTGATGAAATTTCTCACGGAGAAGGATCAAGATGTCTTTGAAATAGACTTCAATAGAAGGATCGACATGTGAAAATGTACATCAATGAAAAAGACTGAGAAATTAGATCTATAAATGTATACTTATTGTTAAGACTTCTTTGTTGACTTTATTATTTCTGGTAGAGTCAAAGTACTTTTTTAACCTTACCGTATTCTTGATCCCTTACAGAATAATCTGTTTTATTTTCTGTGATCAATAACCTACTTATTACCTTTGTATAAAACAGAGTGCGGGAACATAATGATTTCACCGGAGTATGTAAACTGATTTCATAACGTGAATAACTCAAAAATGAAAATATTAGGTTGGTCGGAAAATAATGTCCACTTTTGACATGCAACCTTAAACTCAAACAAATTAAGTTAAAATAAACTTAATTAAATAATAATTTATCAAATATTTGTATTTCAATAAAAGTATAAGATTTGTTTAAATATTAAAAATTTTCAGCGAAAAATTCAAAAATGGATAAAATACACCTGAGGGATTTATCTTAATGAATTAAATAAAAGCCACGGGGCTGTATAGGTCACCCGAAATATCAATGGTACATTTGGGCTGGGAACAGTTAACGAGTTGATGATTTCAATACTTTTGAGTTGGAGATAAAGGCCTTGCTGATGAAGAAAATTGTGAACGTCATGTTTCAGTGGATAATAAAAAGTTGAATGTATGTGATTACGTTAACTTAAAACCTAAAAAGTCAAGAATTCGCTGTACTGTTCAACGCTGGTCACTGAACAGTTCTGTACGACATAAATTAACTAGGCCTTAATAATTGACTACAAATATATGGCTGCCGACCAATTAATCAAAGTGGAATTATATTGCCAAGAAATAGATAAGATGAACAGTTTGGCCAACAGAAAGTGTGCAATTCTTCCTGAAGATAATACTCGCACACATGTCGCAAAAATGACTTTGTAAAAATTGAACTGAAACGGGTGCGAAAATTTGCCTTATCCTCCATATTCTTCGGATTTGTCGAATACCGAACACTGTTTTTTTCGAAAATTTGGTCTATTCATCCAAGATAAAATCTTCAATTACCAAAGTACTGCCGAAAACGTTTTCTTTCAATTTATCGAATCCAGAACACTTGATTTCATTGCGATTGAGAAAAATAAGCTTATTTCCTGTGGGCAGACATAAGTGCTAGGGGTTGTTATTTGAGTTTACTTATTTAAGTTTAAAGTTGAATGTTTAAATAGGACATTATTTGCCGATCAACCTAACAGGCTTACATGGAACTTCTCAGTTGAGAATTTACTGAGAAGAATAAAAGAACAAGTAGTTTTATTATTTCCAGGAAATTATTATTTGACAATTTACCGTCTTTCGTAAATTAATAACTTTGAAAAAATAATCTTGGCGTCCAGAGAAGTCCGACAAATTGCAGCAGCTCTTTTAAGCTGAATGCTTGATTATGCAGAAAACAAAACAGCATTTATTAAAACAAAAGCATTTAGTATAATAATTTTTCACTATTTAAACAATAAATTGAAATTAAAACATTCCCGTCTTTATAAAGAAATCCTAATCAAAGATTTTCAATGGAAACAATTCTTATTTCATTTTCTTTCAAAGGTTTAAAGATATTCTTTGTTTAAATTTACATTAGAATAAGCTCACAATCAATCAAGTGATCTTCATAGGTAAAATGAGTTGCCTAGGTAATGACTCAATCTACTTTTTATAAAGAACTCTAAGGCTTTTTTTAAAATATAATTTTTCATTATTTTCCTTTATATTCAAACAAAATAAAGTTAACATTGAATTTGGAATCTCCTATACATTGCCGATTGGAGGAATTAAATCGAGGATGGACAGGGTAAGTCCAGACCAGTGTGACATGTAGAACTTGATAAAGGAAGAAAACCTGACTGGAGGTGCTTCGTGGGATGCAGCTCATCTCACCAGAACAAGAACACGATAAAAGTAACTCACGGAAAATATTAAAACAAACGGATTGATTAAAGAATATATTTTGGCCCTGAGAATATATTCTTTAATCAATGAAAGTGGAAATAAAACAGCCTTTCTTTTCATCTTAATTCTAACGCCTCATCATTATGATGTCTGTAATTAACTTTTATTTCTATTAGGTCTTTTTTAATATCATTATTTCCTGGTTACCACCAATTTTTAATTATTGTTCTCATTTTGAAAATAATAATAATAATTATTATTATTATGAGCATTATAATTAATATTATTGTGTACATTTTTGTTTATTAATTATACTTTCTTCAGAGGTAGGCCTGGTAATATTTTCTCTAATAATATTATTATTATTATTATTATAATTATTATTATTATTATTATCATTAATTGACATCCTTGCCGTAGTAAGGGACTCAGTAAGAATGATCGAAACTATGAAACCAGATTTTAATTCCACGTTTTCTGAGGGAAGCATCGATCTCGAGGAACATAATACAGTCCTACGATTGTAATTATATCCCAGTCATTAATTAGACGAGAATTATATAAATAATAAATAACAGAAATATATAAAAAATAAATAAAGAAATTAAAAAATTCAAATTGAAAAACTTTATTATTAAACCGCGGAATTTTCTCGGTAAAGATTGGATCCGATCGAACAAATTAAAAAAATTGAGAATAGTAAAATTTCTTCGTCCAAGATACTTTATCTAAAAGTTAAGGGTGTCCTAAAAAGTCTTAGGCTTTATTAAAAAAAATTCTATCTCTGTCCCATAAATAGTGGATTTATTGATTTTAGGTTAATTTTTTTTACTGAGCTAGAATTAGAAGAACAGGTAACATTACTTTTCTTACATTATGAGAGATTGCTAGCAGAGATGGGAAAAGCATAACCAAATTAAGAGACAATCGAAGAATTACGTAATTCATTTAACGTCAATAAAAAGGATACCAAAAATTTGCGGAATTGTTCTTTGAACGTTGCTCATTGGATCGAATGCAATTCTGTGGAAGACTTCATATCGACAATTCAACGATTTTGGTGACAGCATAATTCCGACTGTCAATGTTATGAATCAGCCTGCTCAATTTCTGAGGTTACACCTTAATGATCTTGGGTTGTTTCATTTGTTCAGTAAACGAAACGATGCCAAAAACGTATGTGTAATGTTAGTCGTAGTTATTGAATGCTTGCTTAATTTTATTTGTTTAACGGTCCAAAGTTTTCTCCATGACAGTCTTCGTTTCATGGTTCTATGTCTTGAGGATTTGTTTTAGAAATAAAAGGTACTTTTGGCAGATTCGGATTTAGAGGATCATTTCCTTTGCAGTAGATTATGTTTGATCTTGGTAAAAAGTTTAAAGTCGGAGGAAGCAAAGATTTTTTAATTTTTTCCCGGAAGCCTCAAGTATAATTTTCAGTGAGTCATTTTTGCAATTGATTTTATTCTTAATTCGTCATTATTTCTACTTGAACAAAAAACTGTTACCGAAACATGTAACAAATAATTTATTTAAATCAAAGTTGTTATCTTCGGTGCTTTTTTTTTGAAAATTCGACTGATTAAAACAAATATAAAAATGAAACTTGTCAAATATTTTAAATTGACATTCTCATACGTTCCTTTTCCATTTATCAAGAATTTATAACTCGATAAATGCTCAAAAATCATCGGAGGTTATAAAAAGAATGACAAAAAAACTGAATTGAAAAATAAATATAAATGGATTTATTATTTGAAAGTGAGTATTTCCAAAATTTTTTTAAAATTAAATTACATTTTAAAGTTAAATTGATTGTCCGGAAATTAATAATCTTTTGCTCGGGGTCGTGGATGCCTGTGTTGAGTTCGAGTTGATGAATCTGAGGAACAATGCTGATGGCTGTTAAAATAAATATCAATATTATTTTACCATTGATTCAATATTTTTTACCATTTCACTAATTTTTAAAAATTTTCTTTGGCACTAAAATATATTTTAATTTTTTCGACGAAGATTTTAATGCTTTAATGGTGAAAAATATAAAGAATAATTCAAAAATTGCACAAAGTATTGCATAAGGACGTGATTAGTGCAAAAATCAATAAAGTTGAAGGAGAAATAAATAGACTTGTCTTAAAAATCTAATTTTAAAATGCAAATATAATATATATATAATTATATTTGTGTACAAGTTGAAAATTACAATTTCTTCTAAGTGAAAAACTCCAATTTTTAACAAACCTAAACAATTTTGTTTATTCAAAGTGATTTCTATCACTGCCTACAACATTGTTCCATCTATGTAAGTTTGTGAATACCGTCAAAACTTTTTTCTTCTTTCAATACGATCCACTCATCAATCCAATTTTTGACATCCTTAAAATTGGGGAAGCGCTGTTTAGGAAGATGACATTCCATCGATCTGAGCAATTAATAATCACATGGAGCAATGCTGGCAAATATGTCTGGTAAGGTAAGTCATCTCAAACCAAGTATACCAACGAGGACGAGCGTTATCATGAAGAAAAAATACTTTCCATTGTCTTTTTGCCAACTCTGGCCGCTTGTCTTTCAATGCTTAAGCAATTGTTGTTTATAAGGGTCAGCAGTAATCCTCTGCCTAGGTTTCAAGAGCTAGTAGTGCAACGAGCCTTTCTGATCTTACCATATGCACAGTAATGCTTATTTGATCATGAATATTAGGTTTTGCAATCGATGATGACAGTTGACCTGGGTCTGACCAAAATTTTCTACATCGAAATATATCCATTTTTCTCCCCTAGTGACGATACGATGCTAAACGATTTCTTTTTGTAGTTTTCATCAGGATTTCACAAGTTTTTTTCTTCTTTAATACATATCTTATCCATTTTCTTCTTTTTGAATCCAACAATGCTTGCAAATTCATATCTTCGTGATTTTTTGATTGGACTGAATGTTCGGTGTTTTGCACAAAGCAATTTCCAATTTTTAATCTATTGAAACATTGGTCGCATGTTTTTTGAGATAGAGCTTTCTCATCATAGGTTTTTTCAATGATACGGTAACTCTCAGCTTTTTTTTCTTTTTAAGATGCAAAATAAATAAAACATGCTTTAAATAATATTTATTTACCCCAAGTTAAGATAATTTATTGACAAAAAAGTTCTATTATACCGACTTTTATGTCGGACAAATTTTGAATTAGAGCGCGTGAAATATATTATATAAACAAATGTATATGAATATTAAAACAAGTTATTTTAAACAAATGTTTTAATATTGTTTATTACACCTAATAATTTCGGTTTAATATAATCAAAAAGGATAAAGTTTATTACATAATTGTGTTTGTTTCAAATTAATTAATTAAAACAATAAATAAATATTTTTAGAATTTTTAACTTTTTACTAAATAAAATAAATATTATAACTAAATTAAAAAATAAATTTATCATTTAAAACTTATTCATTGCTCGGCTATTCTTAAAATAAATAATTTAATCTCAGATAATCACATAAATGAATGACGAAATTAATCTTTTGTGATTTGGGAAACGAATGGTAAATCTCTATGATAATTAATATATATAAATAAAAAAATTTATTGATTTGTAGGAAAAATAGCAAGTCAAATGATAACGGAATTTTGATTTAATAAAGATTCACATTTAATTAAAACAAAATTTCTTATTTAATATAATAATAAGTATAATATAAATATATATTAATTATAAATATATAATATAATAATAAAATAAAATGATAATATCTATTTTTTTGGTTTAATTATAGTTTAACCAGGTTTTCACATTAATTGCAAATATTATTATTATTTTCATTTTTAAGGCTTCTTGAAAAATGAAATGCACTACTATTTTGGAATGAAAATTTATATTTATATATGACAATAATTAAATAATTTTAAAATAAAAAATAAAACTTTTATGATTTTTATGTAATTAATATAAAATATATAATTACCTACTTTGATCATCATTGTAAACTTTAAAAAATCTTATAATAATAGTAATAATAATAATAATAATAATAATGGGTTTTAACCAGTTATTGTTGATTTTACATTAAAAGAATCTTACTTCAATTTTCCTTTATTTATAATTGAATAATTATTGTATTATTGAAAGATAATCGATGTATTCAAATAGCAATCAAATAGTTAATTTTTTAACTTGGCTGCTTCAATTTTATATTTCGGAGGTCTTAGTAAAGAAAGTTGAAACAAACATTTCAGATATATTTTCCTTTTTCATTACAGAAAAACCAAAGAGCAAATGTCAAAATTTGTTTGATAAATGTTTCAGCGTTAATTTTTCACTGAAAGATGAGTCAACATTGATGGTTTTCCAGTAGAAGCCAATGAAAACTAAATCAGTGCATTAATCACAGCAATACTAAAGTTCTTAAATTAAAAAAAATGTTTACCTACAATGTTATAAGTTATTTATTTCATAGGCAAAAGACTGAAAATATGATATTATAGGGATGGAGTATGTTATTTGAAATACGATCTCAAAATTCGGATAATTTTTCAAACTTAAAATCTATCAACATTATTATTATCTTTATTGCGTAAGTATTGTAATAGAAGATGGAGTAACAGTTAAGGAAAAAAAAATAATATATTTAGTATTATGAATTATGTAAGCTCACCATTTTACGTATTTTGGTTTTTTCATACGATGTTTCGGACATGGGATAAAATTTGGTCTCATTACAATTCTTTCGAATTAGCGTTTTTTCAAAATCATTGGGACAATTGGTGGTCCAACAAGGGCAAAATATGCTAGAAAAAATATTTCTAAATTGTTTGGACATTGTTGTATAAAGAATGAAATTGGTTGATTCGTTGACCAAAGTCAGAAAGTCAATCAAATCTCCCAATTTTTCATACACGTTATTATAAAACCCTTCTTTGAAATAACTCAGTAATATTAGAAATCCTTGAGGAGCTTCTGTAAGCAGGAACAGTAGGACAACAGCCAGCAACATGATAGTGGTTCTCTGTTCTCGCTGTTTTGCTTTGCGTTGGGATTTGGAATTATTAATGAGATTAAACTGTCTCTGGGTTGCTCTTTTCATCGACAATATCAAACCGACCGTTAGAGCTGTCAGGAAAATGCTGGGGACCAATTTGAAACACGTTGCTTGCAACCAGAAGTTTAACTGATTTAATGTGGTGAAGCTGTCATCTATATCAAGTACGTAGAGAGATGAGAGATTATCATTTTCCCTGTTATGGCAAGATTTGATTTTTGTTATCAACATATTGGGAATGGCAACGAAAAAACACAAAATGGAAATCACAATTGCTATTTTCCAAGCGTTTGAGATCGAACACAAAGTCGGACCCTTTATTGGCATATAAATACATATGAATCTGAATACCGCTAACGAGACTGTTAGCCATACTGCAATGGCGTGAAAGGAAATGGTGCAGCTAACCATCAGCTGTTGGTATACTACCCAGCTCCAGCTATCGGTGTGAAGTATAAGAGAGCTGAGTTGGGAGGAAATGTAAAATTTGATCAAAATCGGCGTATATATGAGCATTGTCAATAGGTCGGCTATAGCTAAGCACATCAGTAACCAGTTGGTCGCGGAGCAAATCATCGTAGGACGAGTGAGAACGGCAATATTACAGATATTGGTGATAATGCCAAAGATGCAAGCAAAAGTACCTATATATCCATGAATATTTCGGAAGCTTTCCTGAAAGACTTCTAAATATGTTGAAATATGCTTTGTCGAATTGATACAGAAGCTAATATTTTCAAAATCTGGTACCATTTCAATCTGCAGTAAACTTAAAAATAAATACCTTAAAATTAAACCAGATTTATTATTATTATTAATATTATTATTTTCATGTTATCTAATTTCTATAATATAATATATTATTTTGGTAATATATATATTACTGCTAATAAAATGTAATTATCATAAAAAAACGTGTTCGGGTTTAAAAAGACGTCAAAGAAATTAATTAAATATTCAAAAAAATAATTAAATAAAAATGCTTTCTGTTTATGAAGACTAATTTAGTATTAAACACGATTAATTCCATAGATTATAAGAAAATTCGATAAAATACACAAAATCAATGTTAAGCTAAAAATAGTTTTCAGTTCAATAATAATAAAATGAGATAAACGAAAAATAATTTCTACAAAAAATTTAGTTATTTTAGATTTCTTATACCATTACTTATCCGTTAAACAAAAAAATTTTTAAAAATATTCCTGCTCCAGTTTGGCAAAGAGTAAGTTTACAGAATTCTTTGAGCAAAATTGCATAATGCATTATAACCATAGTTTTCCAATTTATTGACTTTGTGGTTCTTAAAAAACGTTAATAAATCCTTCTCAAGATTTTCGTAATGATTCATGTTAAGGACAAAACATTTACTGTCAAAGTAATTGGTACAATAATCATTATCAGTAATCAAATATTCATAATAATATTGATATTCGTTGATTTAAAATTGTGAAAAAACCCTGTATAACTTTTTCTTAGGTTTGAAACTTTGAGAATGTTGAAAACACGATATGGGGTTGTTTTTGCAGTATTGGTTTTTATTTATGACGAGGTTTCTTTTAAGAATTCACGTGAGATAACAATAAATAAATCTAGCTTTAATACCTAAAATTAAAAACATTCCAAAAAGTACAGCCAGACTTCTATATAGGAAACACTTTTTAAAAAGAAAAAAAATATGTAAGAAAGTTTTTTAAAAAGTTTAACAATCTGGATTTGTCAATAAAAGAAAATACCAAAAAATATGAAACATTGTTTATTCTTAAAAATTTAATGCACAAATGTGCCGCTTTGTTTATATCAGGTTGCGGATAAAGTAAAGTCTGTTTTTTGAATAATATCTTAGTTGAATATCAATCGACACAAGAGTTAATTTTTAAGTTAATGAAACAAGTTTTATGTATTTAATTAAAATAAAATTTGAATTTTTATTACAGTTTGTTTTACCACTCTAAATTGATTATTTATTATTGATCGCAAATTTGAATTGATCATGACTTCTGAACAAATTAGAATATTTACGGTTTTTTATCAGTTCAAACAGATTTTCATTTATTCAGGGGATGGTCAAACGTTCTTCTAGGAAAGTCTTTTAAAAATCAAGATGAGACGGAAAATGGCTTTTGCAACTTCATTATTTCCAAAAATCGGATATTGAAAAGTTGGGTGAAAATTATTTAAACAGATGGTGACGATTTCAACGAATAATTTTGAAACAATAAATAATTGTATTCGTTAGAAGAGAAGAAACAAATTATTTCTTTTCACCAAATCAATCCTCCAAAGAAAATTAAGATCCAATTTTTAGATGACTTTTTCTGTCATAATTAAAATTTTTGAAAAAATTTAATGAATAAAATCGATTTATTTAAACAGTTTGACACTGACTTTACATTTCGGAAGTCCTCTTTCTTAGAAAAATGTTAATGGAATATATTATATATTTAATTATAATATACATTTTTTGGGCTCCAAAATCGGATACTTCAAAGACCATAAAATTTGAGGAACCAAATAAATAAATATAACAAAATAAAAAAAATATTGATGAAAAATAAAAGAATTATTTTATTATTTTATTATCTGGTTATGGTTCTCTGAACTGAATTTCCACTAAGGCATCCACTAAAGGTACGCATTCTTTTGGCTTTACGCTTAATTTGGAGAATGTTTTATCGATCGCTATCCATTAATTCCTCCAAAGTATCACAATACAATTTTAACTGAAGTTTATTTTATTTCATAAACGTCTTATGAAATATTTCAGACCTCACACTACGTGGTGAATGCCACATGACAACAGCGAACAGCAATCGAGGAGAAAGAACACCAGAAACTATGGATAGGATGCATCACTGAAACAGGAACTACCCTTACGCATGATTGAAGACAAAGGTCGCAAATGAGAATGAATGTTAATAGTATTAAGATTTTATTTAATGAAACAAATCTTTTGTGATAATAGAACTACTGTAATTAATGAATATTTCGCTTAATAGATTATTATTATTTATATATTATATATTTTTTATTCTTTTCAATATAATTACTGTTATTATTATATTTATTATTATTATTATTATTATTATTATGTTTATTGATTTAGGATTATTTATTTTTGTTATTATTTATTATTTATATTTTTTAA
>JBBMKC010220663.1:0-12255 GCA_037834085.1 Bipalium vagum
TATTATTATTATCATTATTATTATTATTATTATTATTATTATTATTATTATTATTATTATTATTATTATTATTATTGATATTATTTAGAAAAAATTTTAAACATGATAAAAAGCTTTGATAAAAGTTTCCAGTTTTCGGATTAATGAATAATAAATAAAAAAATTAAAGGTTGTCTTGGGAGGTAACATATTTTAAAAATAAACAATCAAAAAATGAAGGTTTTCAATGAAATTATAACAGAATTTGAAATGAGTAAAATTTAAATGTGTTCTGCAATATTAAAAATATTTGAAATATCAAAAGTTAAAATAACAAAACCCTCAGGAAAGCTTAAAAACAGATGTCTACTCTTAAAAAACATTTGAAGTCTTTGCTCTTTTTACATTTGTTTATTGACAAGCTAAGCGTTTCAGTGTTTTAACTCTATTGCTGTCCAAATGTATATTTCATTAAAACAAAGTAAATGCAAATTTTGTTTCTCTTCAATAAAATGTTGTTAAAGGATTTATAATAACATTATTATTATGTTACAGTTATATATATTTCCGTGAAAGTTTTTTACTTAAATATAATTTCTGGAGGACATTTCATTACGGAAGAAATAATAAATAATTCTGTGAAAATTGATTTATTAATTAATTTGTTAAATTATATGGTATATTTTTATAATTTTAATAACTAACACCAAAATATATGTAGTCCTTAGATTTTTCTTTCTTTCTTTTAAAAAACGGTTTTTCACTATTAATCAGATACAATTCTAAAATTTTATTCTTAAAATTTATTTATATAATTTAATTAAAAAACTTAATAATATTATTTATTTTAAAAAAATGAATAAAAATAATAATAATCATTTAAATATATTTACTTAACGAAGAATTTATTTGTTTCCTTAATTTTAAATTAATTATAATTATTTTCATTTATATAAATCATTTTAATAATTTTACATATTATTATTTAAAGTTAATCTAATTATTAAATTAATTACATTATTTTTTTAAAAATTCAATATTTCTCCAGATCTAACATTTTGATGTGTTTCAGTCATTGTTTACTTTGGTCTAACATCCAATCATATTCGAACATTTTTTTTATTTCATACACACATTGAGGAGGTGTTCCATGGTGAGTATAAATCTAAATCGGTCTTCACATTTCTTTTTTCTGAAATTAGTCAGTTTCTTGGAAACCCATTGTTATAACTGAGGCTGGAAAGGCCAAGAATAACGTCTTTTTAAAAAGCAAATTTGTTTCGGTAAAGATTAAATTTTAATTAATATTAAATAATAAAAAATAATTTATAAATTTTTTTAAGAAATATTTTAAAATTTTATCCTTAATTTAAAATTAATTTTTAAAATAACTCTCAATAAATTTAAATTTTTAAAAAAAAATAAATAATTTTAAAATGGTAATAAAAATTTTAGATAATTAATTTGTTTAAACAATTAATAAAAATAAAACATCATTCAATTATTTTAATCGAATAAATATTATACTTAATATTGACTTTATGAATTCTGGAATTGTCGATAACGTAACAAATTTTTTTTAAAAAAAGATTTATTATTATTATATTTTTAAATTGTTAGTTATTAAAATTTTTGAAAAATTTTTAATATAAAATACATAAACATTTTTGTTTCAGTTTTTGTTCTATTTCGAAATTCATTAAATACTGAAAATAGTTAATTATTTTTCGTTTGAAATTATATTTAGTTTTTATTCAAGTAATTTTTATGCATACATAAAAATCTATCAAACGAAATTTTAAAAACTTTGTTTCAGTAATGAAATGTTATTAAAAAAATAGGGGAAAATTGGAAAATTCCTCTTCTTCTTAAAAGTCTAAAGTTTTCAATAAATTTCACGAATAAATTAACATAGATCAGATGGAATGAATATTAATGAGTTTGGGAATAGTTATGTATTAATTGAAAATTAAGTAGAAAATAACATAATATGTATAAATAAGAAAAAATACTAAAAAAAAAAAACAATTACAAATATTTTTTGAGTCTTTGAACACAATCAATTGATTTTACGAGGTTTTTTTACATTGTCAATAAATTTGCTTAAAATTTTATTATTAAGAAATATATTTTGAATTTTTTTCATCAGTTCTTCTTCAGTCAGTAATATTTGGTATTACATATTTTATTTCATTAAATTATCGTATACGTTAGGATTAAATTTAAATTAATATTAAGAATTTTATTAATTTTAAAGTAACAAATTAAACATAATCGTAAATTAAAAGTTAATTTTCCTAAATAAATTTCAAAAATAAATAAATAAATATAAAAATATCGATTTCTTAAATAAATAAATTAATAAATAATTAAATTTAATCTCACTTTTTTTAAAATTAATATTTAAAATAATTTTTTTTATAATTTATGGAAATAAAATTATTAAAGTTTTATCTTAAGTAATCCTTTAAAAAAATCGATCGAAATAAGAGATCAATTTTTAAAAAACTCAAAAATTAATAAAACTTAATTCAATCATTTAAACAAAATTTACTAATTCCATTGGTTTTATGAATCGATTTTCCACATTTACTTATATTTTAATAAAATCTACTGAGAATTATATTTCAACAAATATACTTAAATCTAAGTCATTATTTCTAAACATTGAATTTGGCTTAATCGTTAATCAGGTAGTAAAAAATTGAAGAATGAATGTGAATGTACGTTTGACACTTATTTTAGAGAGCTCTATTTATTTTAATTAAAAAAAATATAAATGACGGAAAATGTGATGTCAATCTTCTCTTACTACTACTTTCGGTGTTCCTATAATTGAGAAAGAAATAACGAGTATATAATTAATATTGTTTTTATTTTAAAATCATCTATAAATTACATAAATATAAATAATATTTTGAAAATATAACGTAAAGTTTTCTTATCCATTAAACTCATAACCATCTTAAAGAAGATTTTGAAAAGAAAAAACAAGGAGAATGTCTTTAAAATCAAATTTATTGATTTTTCTGAATTACTGATCAATGCAATTAGACTTTTGACAGAACAAAATTGAATGTTTTTATCGATTAAAAACTCTTTTCCTTAAAGTACGAATTTTTTCCCACTATTCCATTTTTAATCTAAAAGGCTTAAAAATTGTTCCCGCCAGAAAGTGATTTTATGAAAATTTTATCAGTAGAGATTAAGGCTTTTAATGTTCAAACTTTTGGATTTGACATCATTAGAATTTCTTCACATCTTTTACTTCTGTTATTGAACTTTATCAATCATATTTTTAATAGTTTTTCTGTACATTCTTTCATGCAACTAGAATCACTTCTTCTTTTTTACATTTTTAATATTTTGAGATAACACTTAAACGGATAGTACTATCAAGAATGAACCTACATAATCAGAAATCTAAATTAGTCCAACGTAGAGTGATATAGGAAAGAATGAATAATAATATATTGATAATAATATACTGGACCTTTATATTTTGATCACTATAAAAATGATTTCTTATGTAAAATAAAAATAAAATCTTCTTCCAAAACATATTTGGGACCATCATTTTTAATTGACTGATTGTTATTCCATGACCTTTTATTGATCACAATTTAAACCCTTTCATTCCTAAAAGAACACGGGGACCAACAAAAAGGATTGCTATTTTAATTATATCATTTTTACTTGACCCTGGATTGTATGTACAATAATTAGTAAACCTGTGCTTTATCGGTTTGGATTATACTTCCTTGACGAACAATTGTTTGAATAATAATAATGTAGGTAAAATATCGTTGAAAAAGCAATCGTTTTTTATTGTTATGCAGATTTTTCTTTTGTATTTTTTGTTGTAAAATACCACAATCAAGATCATCTTTAGGGACCTTTACAAAAATTATTGTTCGTTTCGGAACATCATTCTCTATCACCCAATTTATTAATTCGTTTGCTTTAATACTTGAAAAACATAAACTAAAACTTTTAATGGTCAGTTGAAATGACGAGACTATTTATATCATTGTTAGTTGATCCACTGGTCAAATAAAAAGGATGACACTATTTTAATTACCAATCATCTTTAACTGATTCCCGTCATCAATTAAAAATGGTGATCCCATGATCTTTCAATAATTAAGTAAATGATCATTATATTTTTTTCTTTTTTCTTTTCAATTATAAATATTTTTTGATTTACTTCACTTCTCAAAAATCAATTTTTATGTCCAGAATTTCAAAGAATCATTCTGAATTCTTTATTCATACATTTTTGTCTACAAAGATTTTTTATATTATTTTTTTTATTATATATTATTATTATTATTATTATTATTATTATTATTAATATATAATATTATATTTTTTTATTATATATTATATTTTTATTTTTATATTATACAAATTTTTAACGTACAAAGAATAAATTGACATAAACCCAACTAGTGTAAGAACATGAAAGAAATCTTCAAACAGTCTTAACTATTTTCCATTCATTTCCTTCGTCCATTTATTTATTAAAATTCATTTTCTCTAATTTGATTCACGATCTATTACCTTGTCTTACGAAAATAATATTGTTTTAATTTTATTTATATTTTCATAACATTATTTTAAAATATTAAGATGAAATTCTAAACCACTTCACACTTTTTCCAATTATTTCTTAATATTCGTTTTAAAATCATATTATAATATTATTAATTAATTTTTTTTTAAAATTAGTGACAAATTAAAAAACTAAAATCAAAAGAATTTCTGTTTCATTTTAATAATTTAATTATTTTTTCAAAAAATTAATAATCGAATAAATTAAGTATTTTAAAAAACTGTTTGTTTCAAATCAATATTTCAAATATTGAACATGTGGATAAAACAAATAATATTTCGCTATTAAATTGAATTTCAACTTTGAATATTGAATAAATAAATAAATTTTCCTATTAATCAGATTACTAGATTTAATGATTACCATAAACTGTAGTGAAAGAATTTAATTGAAATGAAAATTAAAATAATTAAATATGAATGAATAAATGTGAACAAAATATCTGCAATAATTAATATCACATTTTATATTCAATTCATCTAATACGCTTTATTTAAGCGAAATTTTAAATTTTATTTATTTATTTATTTCTATATATATTAATATAAAGTGAATTAATTTTTATGATTTTTTTTATCAATGATAAAATTTCGGAATTAACGATACATTCTTAACATTACCGTTATTATTTACATTCTCCGGATTTTATTATTGCGATTTCAATAATATTTTAAAATAAATTTTAACCAGTTATAGATTTTTTACTTTTATACTATCGAAAATCAATAACCATTACTGTGTAATAATTATTAAAATTTATATAAATATTGTTTGTATCAAAAGTTGCCCTTAATTCGAAATACACACGAACTATAATGTAATTATAAATCAAAGAAACAAAAATATTATTATTTTTAAAAATAAGAACCGTTATTATATACAATATTTTGCCATACTTCGGCAGCATTTTTTATTTGTAAGACTTTGAAGCAAAAAATGTCCTGTGAAATTTCTCTAGCTCCCCAAGATTACCAAACAACTATCATTAGAAAA
Organism: Bipalium vagum; assembly: GCA_037834085.1. Lineage (NCBI taxonomy): Eukaryota > Metazoa > Platyhelminthes > Tricladida > Geoplanidae > Bipalium > Bipalium vagum. The sequence goes on from JBBMKC010220663.1 coordinate 5,588, forward strand.
GTGTGTGCCATCGATTTACAAAGAGCAAAATCTTATTGACATTTATCAAAGAATACTAAAATATTATAATGTTAATTCTTAAGAAATAAAAGAAAGAAAATAAATGTGCGTGGTCTTTATATATATAATGGTTTTCATTATAATTTATATTCTTAAAAATATTAATTAATTATGATTATATTTCGTGTATATTGATTATAATTATTGTTCACATTTGAGATCATTGATACCAATGTCATTGAGCTGGTATTTATTTCATGATTGGAATAATATATTTTACCTTAAATTTTAATAAACGATTTTATTAAGTGAAAAATATTCATTCTGCTCGAAAAAGTAATTGCTTGATGTCTGTGATTGCACTTATATTATTTATTAAAATGAGGCCACTGACGAAAATTGTCTTATTTTCCCGTAAGAGAACTATAACTAGTTCTACCCCAAATAAGACAATCATTATTTTTTACTTTAATTATTGAGAAATTAAAACCGTCAAAGTATCCTTGGCACTCACATTATGAATTTTTATTAGATTTATTCAAGGGATCAGATCAAATTTTGATTTTAAACTCATATTTCAATTTTAATGAAAAATTATAAAAAATATTTTCAAAACTTAATTAAGAACCTTATTTTAAATGGTGAAGAGAGAAGTACTTCTCCTTTGGTAGAACAAAATTCGGCTTCGTCAATATTAAAGACATACTTTAAAAACCTGTTAAACCAACCACAGGGTGCTATGAAAGCTAAAGCATAACCAAACTCTCTAGAATAATCATCTTTCCAATATATTATTTCGTTTCTTGTGACTTTTTCTCAATGCAATCTTTCATAAAGAACTTCGTCGTCTTCTTTTTCTTCTTTTACTTTCCTTCTACGGCCTATAAACGGGAATCGGTTAGAATCAGTTTCACAAACTTCATGCTCTGTGTTAATCCGCTCTCTAAAGGTCTTACTGTCAATTTTATTGTTTGTTGAAACTTCAGAAAGATTTCCACGAAGTCGACACTCAGCCGTAGTACTTTGTCAGTTCACATATTTTAATATTTTATGAAAAGTGTTTAAACAATCTTTTAAAAATGGCTTCTAAAAAAGTGATACTGACATTTATTTACACAAAATTGACAAAATCATTAGGCAGCTTCTTATCCAACGCAGCATATAGACATTTATATCGTTTATTCGAACAATAAATGATTGATTTTACTAATAAATCATACAAAGTGGGAATGTTTTTAATAAACGGTTTTCTTCTAAACATTTCAGCTCCGGATCTTGATTATAAAATCGTTCTGGAAATAAGAGAGAAGTTCGAATTGGAACCATCGAAAGACTGTGCTACGGATTTTCTTGAAATAAACGATGGTCCGTATGGATTTTCAAATCGATTAGGGAAGTTCTGTGATTTTGAAGACGTACCCAAAGAAATCAGTTCAACCGGGCCCTTTTTATGGCTCCGGTTCAGTTCAGATAATAACTTACCTCACACTGGTTTTAAAATCGTTTATCGATTTAAAAGTATGATTTTTTAAATTTTCTATCAGAATAAAAATTGTTTTTCATTTAGAACAATCCGATAGTGCTAAATTTAATTGTAAGTTAGTATTGAATTTATAATTATATTTTATAATAATTTATTATTTTTCCTAATTTCTGTTTAATTTTTATTTGAAAAAAGTGACAAAAATAAAATTTCAGAGTAATACATTTTTTTTATTAACACTTTTAAAATGTTTTGTTTTAATAATCTAAAATGAATGCTTTACGCCTACGTCAAATTTGAACTATATTATTTTATTGAAAAAATGTTATTTTTATAATGTTGATTTTTCAGGAAAATTTTTTCGATTTTTTCTTATTTTTGTTAATTCTTTCAATATATAAAAACAAAGCTATAAATATAATAAAAATATTTTTTTGGACGTAAGATTTGTAAACTTTCAAATTTGGATCATGGATCTCTTGAAAATTACTGGAGATTTCTGATTGGTTCAAAAGTCTTGTAGATAAGATTAAAAAATCAATATATTTATTTTTCAAATAAAGGCGGGGAATGAAGAAAAATACCAGTTTAGTGAAACAAAACGATTCAAGTATCTTTAATTTTCCTTGGCAAAGTGTGAATATTATACAACAAAACATTAAGAATCAGTACATGTTTAAATTATTATTTTGTACTTTTAACATTATTATTTTAATTGGGAAATATTATAGAATTATATTGCACCATCTCTGATGCTCTGATCCATTTACTGTCACATTTTTAATTAGTTATAATTTGTTTGTATAAGTAAGATTTCCAAAAGAAATGAATTTTATTTTATCATTGTCAAATGTATACAAATGCCAGATTTTTTTCTAATTGTTGTAGGAATGAAATTATCAAATTCATATTTTATTTACCCAAACAACTTTTCTGTGGGTATATTAAAATCTTATAATATTCATATCAACGAATGTTCGTGGTAAGGTTAAAAAAATATTGGAGATATTGAAATAAAATTCTGTGCGCAAATCAATAATCATATATAGGCTTAAATTTACGATTGGTTTAAATATGTTAATTTTAGTTTGCAGTAGGTTAGATTAATTCAAAAAACTGTTCGAAATGTGGAATTTCGCAGTTTGGTGCATTTTTTACTTCTCAATGGATTTGTCATAAAGGAAATTATTGATAAACTTCAAGAGGTATATCTTGAACTCCATAAACCCAATATCAGACGAACATTTACAACTGGATCCGAGATTTTTATCTGATCGAGCAAGTCTTTACGATGAAACGAAAAGTGAAAGACCGCTCGAAATTGAAGAATTTAATACAAAATTGAAACCTATTGTGATAAATGAACTAAAAATTACTCAAATGCAGTTATCTGAGAGTTTAAATGTATGCAAAAGAATTGTCCACCTGGTCCTAGACCAAATGGGAATCCAAAGGTTATGTTGCACATTTGGGCCAAGATTTTTAACAGCTGAGATGATGGTTGAACAAAAGTAGCATGTGAAAGGTTATGATAATAGGATCCATGTTATTGGCAGTGAAAACCGGCGTATAAAACCAGTTTTCTTCTGCTTAAAAATTTTCAATTATTTTTATAAAAATTCTTTTCGAGTGCGTTTTATTATATTACTAAGAAGTGCGGTAGTATGTTTACAAAAATCTTTTCCATGTTTTATTTATCTCTTAAAATATGGCGTACACGTTCACCCGTCATTCCTATTGTTTGAACTGTTTCACGAGTATGCATTCATTGTGTTTCACTAACAATGGATTTCATCAATAATTTTTGTTGTTGACCCAATTTTTGGACAATCACTATGTAAACCATCCTAAATTGATTTACTTTCACAATTGAATACAGGTACCCAATATTTCACTGTGGCATTGCATAAAGCCAATCCAACCATAACATTGACTCTATCTAATACGTTTTCCCCCTATTACTCCTTTCTTAAATAAGTACTCAAAAACTGATTGATTTTTCAAATTTTGCATTCTAAAAGTGTTAGTAAATTAAAATACGTGTAAACAGATAATCAATTTATAGATTCGTTTGAAATTTAACATACATACATTAACAGGAAAGGCTATTTAATTATGCATTATTTCAGATAACAATATATCAATGTGAAAGGTTAAAGACTTTACCCAACTTATAAGGATGATAATGATAATCATATTAAATGTAAACAATTTTTAGATCCTTGACTTTTCTAAAATTGGTTCACAAAAATACCAATATCAAAATATGTCCTCATGATCACAGAGATAATATTGTTTTTACAATATTTTTAATAATAGAAATGATAATAGTGTACAGTTGCACAGGAAAACGGGATATTGATATATTGATGATGGAAAAAAACATATCAGCGTCTCTTAGAAGGACAGTTTTTTAATATTTTTGTTAATCCATTTGCTTCAAAGTTGAAATCCATTACTTTTATGTGATTTCAAGTTTTTCCCAACGGGACTGAGATCTGCTTGATATTTAGCTGCCATTCCTTAATTTTAAACCCATCTTTCATTCTTCAACTCAACGATGTCGTTTTTTTTTCATGAGAATGCTTTCAGATAATTATCATCATTCGTACAAGAGATTTGCTATAATTGCTGCATCCAACTTAAAATATTGCTGGAAAAAATATACATATCAGCAAAATCAGATGAGAATTTGTTTTAATTGAGTTATCAGTTATTCCTTCAGCACGATGCTTTTATTGACAAGAAATATTTATTTATTTATATATATGTATGTATAATATTATCATCATATATGAGAACACCAAAATAGCCACCAGTACTTTCAGTACTACGCATCGTTGAAGCCGCAGAAGAAACGTCATTGCTGGAGGCGTTATTTTATTCATTAATTTGGCATTATTCACGTCTGATTTTTTAAGATAATGAATTAATCATTTTTATCATTTTCCACTGTCATTTATATGGGGAATGTCACCCGTTTTGTATAGCGTAAAAGAAGTAATTTTTCGATGAAAAAATCACATCCGAAGAAAGTGTCCAGTAATAAATTATGGAATTATGTATAAAAAACTAATCCGAGATCATCAATGAAAATTGGACGGGTCCTTTTTTATCGTTGTAATATTTTCGTTCCTAATATTTAATTCCTTCAATTAATTTTGGCGATTTATGTTTTTCAAATAAAACGGTCCCGAAACGAAGCTCCCCGTGAAAAGATGGTGGTTGAGTAGATTCCCCATACCAAAAAACCGGTAACCGTGACGAGTTTCAGGGCTAATCAACTATGACGGGAAAAATTGTCGCATTTAAACAAATTTTACACGGGAAAAAAACGAAATTAGTTAATGCATTAAAACAAACGTGAGAAGAGAGAAAAAAATTCTGCTTATAATTAATAAATGATAGCTATGTATACTGTTATGTATAGGTATAATTGAATAAGAAATTGAAAAATATATCTGGAAAATGGAAAAGAAAATTTCGAAAATAAATCGCTCTTTGCCATACTGAAAATATAATCATCGCCCCAATTCATTTGTGATCAGGAGGAATCAAATTATTGCTGCGCATATTTTCAAGTAATGGTCAACCAATTGTGACTAATTTGACTTTTATCCCAATGAAATATTATTATCAATCATTAAATGTCATCAATTTATCTTTAAAATTTAATCATCAAACCTATATTATCGACGACAAACTTGAACAAAATTCAATTAGATTTTATTTTTATCGAATAAAAAATTGAAGAAAATTTTAATTTAGAAAATTTTTTTAAAATCACGTTCCTGGCTTGTAAAAAAAAATTCTCTTTTTTTTTTTTTTTTTTTTTTTTTTTGAAACATAAAAAATAATTTTTTTTATATGAAATAATAAATAAATATTGGAAAAAACCAGTGGATAAAATTATATTATTATCATTATAATTATAATTATTATCATATTGTCAACTTATAAATTTCAATTTTCATATTATTTTTTACTTATATAATTAGCATTGCTATTTTTTCTTTTCAATTATTAATGATAAAATTGACAACTAAGGCTATCTATTATAAAAACAAATTAATCCAACAATTAATTTAATAAATGATATTGATAATTTCATAGTTGAATATATGTTGAATATATGTGTTTTTTTTTCGTTTTTTTTCAATTAAATCATGATTTTTACTTTTAAAATAATAATAACAATAATAATAATATTAATAATAATAATAATAATAATAATAATAATAATATCAATAATAATAGATAATTACAATAATTATAAATAATGATAATAATAAATAATTATACTAATGATATTATTATTAATATTGATTATAATAAGATTAATAGAAAATGGTTAAATTACTTTATTCTAAATTATCGACCTGATCAATGACATGCACCTTGTAAATATCTATATAATAAATCTATTGTATAAAATATACAATTTATACATATATACAATAATGTATAAAAAAAATTAAAAAGAAATAATATATAAGAAACATATAATATAAATACAATATGAATGGACTATTTGACAATATTTCAAATAAAATAAACACAGATTAAGTAAAATATAATATTTCAGTTACAGAGAAAAATTGGACAAATTTGGTGGGGATTTTATATCAGATTATTTAAACAAGGTTTCAATAAATTATTTGGCTTGGTAAAAATCAATAATCTGTTAAAAATGAATAATTTAAATTTCAGCTCATTAAAACGAAATTTAAAATCAGAAAAATGCAAATCATAAACAAATTCTGCTCATATCGGAGAACGCGAGAGAGGGCAGCGAGCGAGAGAGAGCAGAGAGGGAGGGAAAGAGAGGGAGCGCGAGACGACGCTGTTTATTTTTGTCAGTTTTGCAATAACAATTCTTTACATCAATTTTTTCGTTTCATTAAAGGTTCTAATTGACACTGGTTCAGTTCAGCAGCTGGCCTGAACTTTCTGCCATTATCGATTTATTGAGTATTGAACATGAGACTCTTAAAAAATAAAAATAATAAAAATAATAACAATGATAAGAAAAATAATAATAAGAAAAATGATAAGAATAATAATAAAAATAATAATAATAATAAAAATAAAAAAAATAATAAAAATCACAATAAAAATAACTATAATTAAAATAATAATATTAATAATAATACTACGATTAATAAAAATAATAATATTATTATTA
>JBBMKC010220674.1:0-12254 GCA_037834085.1 Bipalium vagum
TAATAATAATAATAATAATAATAATAATCATCATCATCATCATCATCATCATCATAAGCCATTAATTATTCTGCTAATTGCAAAATACCGTTTCTTATGATAAAACGTTCCAATCTGATTTTAATTTAAAAACCAAAGGAATCGAATCTTTAGTTCTTCATCGTATATTTCCAATGAAAAAGCTAAATTTCTAGACAAATGAAAAAGAAATAATTTCATTTCAATAAAATAATAATTATTTATAATTAGTAATCAAAAAATTATGTTCATTATCAATTGAGAATTACTGAAGTCTACTTAAATTGTGGAAATGTATGTTATTTAATTTCTCTTTTTTCCTATATTTAATTTTTTTAAAAATTATAATTTCTTGCTTTATATATAAATGAAAAATAATTTTTTTATAAATTGATAAAATCTACACAAAAATTTAACATTTCGGTAGTAAAGTAATTCAGCAAATCTCTAAACCAAGTAATTCTTGGATATTAATTCCAAATGTACTATCTATAGAATATTTTTATGATATTAAAAAATAATTCTTGTGGAAACCGATTTCTGATTTGAAAAAGTTTAACTAAGGTTGCCTATTGATGAGCTTGGTTGGGAAATTCATCCCCATTCCCCGTATTCGCCCGACTTAGCCCCAACAGATTTTCATCTGTTCTGCTTCATGTCGAACCATCTTTCTGGTCTCACTTTTGCAAACGAAGAAGAAATAACGTGTATTGAAGAATATTTTGACCCAAATTCATTAAGTTTCTTCAAACATGGCATTGACAAACTGCCAGAACGGTGAAAGGAGATGATCGATTGTGATGGAGAATATCTCACCAATTGTTACTGAGATATTTGTTTTTTCTAAGGATTTAATAAATTCATTTTGTTATCTGGAATTTTTTGCATGATTTTTATTATTGATAAGTATGCATTTTTCATAATTTTAAAATACCGTACGAACTTACGCACCAACCCAGTAATTTTTGTTTATATTGATTGTAATTATAATTAAAATAAATAATATAATAACCAGTGTGATAGCAATGTAATGATTTAACTCTCACATTGCAGTTTTTATACAGAATTTATTCATGGTCATTTTTTATAATAATATTAATAATATAATTTTACCAAGTATTTATTATAATAAATTATTATTTTCGACTTATACACCCCAATGTCTTAAAAGAACTCATTGAGAAAAATCCAAAAACTGGTGTTGCATCACAATAAGCATTAAGGTCCATTTGACTTTGACATCTTAATCTTTCACCGTTCAATGAAACCAACTTAGATACCTACTTACTTTATATAACTTAGGACAACTACGTTTAATTTACACTATAAATGTAACAGGGGAGTTCTGTGAAGGAATTTTATGTAAGAACATATAAGGATCAATTTTAATTTAGTTCAAAGGCCATTGATTAAACAGCTCAGTTTTTAAGAACTATTTATTTCCAATTCATGGTTTTGGTACATTATGTATTAATACGATTATTAGAGATTAATCAGAGATTGTTTCAGTAAAGGGATTAAGGGATCCAGATAGAATAGTTAAATATGTTGGAGAATTATATAGAATCACATTCAGAAATTGTGTAAACGACTTTTAGCATGTAAAAGTTGATTAAAAAAATGTTACATTAATTACCAATAAAATTATCATTAATAATTTTTATAATATTAGGTTTTCAAAAATAAATAAGAAAAAGCCTTCCAAAAACTTTTTAAAAAAATTCCCCAAGCTGCCACACATCTTTATCAGCGATTTGGTAGTGAATAAATTTCAGTTTTACAGAAGTTGTCATTTGGACCCGTGAGTCTTTGTTGGAATTGAGTCAAGCCATGGATATCAGTTGCACGCTGAAGAAGTTTGTAACTAAATTGCTGAAGTTTTCGTGTAGTTTCTACTGATTTCCGTAGTCTTGAGTTATCCTGAAACACAATAGGTTCATGTCTGTCAGAATTTTAGCCACTGCATCTTCAGCCTTGCATGCATTTTGTCAACATATTAGGGATCCAATAAAATTTTGACCCCTTAATCAATAAAACATCAGAATAAATTTTATTATTAACATATTAGGTGTAGGCATGAGTTTTAAACCATTTTTTCATCATTGTTTTACTAATCCAAATATTATCAAATAGCTGCCGCTAAATTTTACATTGGTAATCAATGTATTAAATTTTATAAATATATTAATTTTATACTTAAGTTATTTTATAAAAACCAAAATATCAGTCTTCAAAATGATTGATGAAAAATTGTATGTTCGGTGTTGCATAAGATATGAATTTGATCATAAATGAATTTGATCAATTTAACTAACGACCTAATTCATATTTTGTACTGCGATAATACATCATCTTAGATTGTCTTCATTAATTGTTATTTTCGGTCTAATATCAAATTAAAACCTTAAATCATATACCATATTCACCTGGTATAAGTTCGTGTGACTTTTTCTTTTTCCCTCGTCTCAAGTCACCTCTTTGTAGCCAATGTCTTGAATCAGTAGAAAAGATAATCATGAATATAAGCTGGAGTTTCTGAAGCGTATTCCGGAAATAGAATATAAACAGTGCTTAGGTGACAGGAAAAATCGATGGTATAAAACTGTTGAAGTTACCAAGGACAACTTTGAAAATGACACCATAAGTTATTTACTAATTAAAAAAACATTTTGCGTTTTATTTGAACATTCTCGAAAAATTTTGAACACAGTAGTAGTCACAGTAGATATCTGAAGTGATAATTTCACCAATTGATTGGTATTAAATCTTGATTGATAGCAGATATGAACCTTAAAAACAATCAAACATTATTTGCATTCAAGGTAGAGCAAAAATCCTACATTATGAAATATTTCATGAAAAACAATTTAGTTCAATTGGTCTAATGTTATTAAAAACCGAAAAATATCCGAAACCAACCATCATTTGAAAACAATGTCATTTCGAAATTTTAAATTAAAATCACTTTTATTAGGTTGTTACAGTCCCCACTAAAAGTCTTTGGCCACCATGTAAAAAAGCCTAGTTTATCTTTTAGTTATTTATTTTTTTTATTGATAAATTTTGATTAATGATTTAATAATATTTTGTAGAGAAATCTAAATATGCCAGATAAAGAACTATTGTCAGGAAAACGAGCAAAAATCATTTTCCTATATGAAATAGGATTATCAAATCGTGATATTTCTATTCAACTCCAAATTCTGCGATCTACTGTTGGCTATACCTTGCAGAGAGATGTATGTCATCACGGTACTACTGACCGCTTTCACTTACTGCAACGATCTGGAAGACCTCGTGTGACAAGCAAGCAGACAGACAGAGTCATCCGCCGATCAGTTGTAATCGATCCTACTACTACCGCATCTTATATACAATCATCCCTCTCGCAAATTCCACATGTTCCTAGTGTTCGTACCATTCAGCGTCGCTTGCAATATGAAAGTGGTCTAAAATGCTGTCGACCTTCCAAAAAACCATTGTTATCTCCTAAAAATATTAGTGATCGCTTATCATTTTTGCTAAAGCTCATGCCCACTGGGGAGTAGATGAATGGCAAAAGGTGCAGTTCAGCGACGATACAATGATATCTCAGTTCAACAGCTACTGTCAGCATGTTCTTCGACCTGTTGGACAGAGATACAATCCCAAATATGTGGTTACAACTGTCAAAAAGTCTCCTAAGATCATGGTTTGGGGGAGCATATCTGCAGCAGAGTGTCGAGGCTTTCATATTGTCCCACAAAATGAAACCATGAAAGCTGACAACTATTTACAATTGTTACAAGATATACTACCGCAGTGTATGATGGTGCACAAAACAAGTGTTTTTCAGGAGGATGGGGCTCCGTGTCATCGTGCGAAGAAGGTTATGTGGTGGTTTTATACCCAATCCTTTGATGTTCTATCACCATGACCTAGTTCTTCTCCCGATCTAAACCCTATTGAAAATGTTTGGGTCTTACTTAAGAAAAAAGTGGCAAGCAAACACCCAACTTCATTGGTACAACTCAAAGAAGCAATCAGGCAAGTATAGATACTTGATATAACAACAGAATATTGTATTGATTCCATGCTTAATCGCATCCAAGCTGTCATTTCAGCCCTTGGACGTCATATAAATTATTAAAATATAATTATAAATGTTCTTGTGAACTTATTTCTAATGTCGTTAACGTTCTTTACATTTGTACTTAATAAATATTAATGCTTTTTTCTAGAATTTTAAGAGTGGCCAAAGACTTTTGGTGGGGATTGTACAATGAGTAAATGTCATATTTACATAGTCTCTAGGTGATGGCAGTGTGGCGGATCCTGGAATCCCAAACGACACTAAATATAAAATTTAATGCACGCTAGGGGTCGGGAAAAATTACTCTGTGCACCATCGAGAGTAAATTGATCTCTGCCCCCCATTGCAGTCGATGCCTGCCAATGGAGGACATGAAAAACGCAAAACTTAAACCGCAATAAAGGGATATAATATATACAGAGAACACAAATAAGCACATACGATTGAAAGTTGAGAGTACAATAATCATGGGAGATATTAAGAAAGGAACTCTGCACGAAGACGGACAGATGGATAGTCCGTATCAAGCAGCTGAGTGCGTCAATCATGGTTTGCAATTTTTCATGAGGAGCAATAACCGCAATATCATTGGCATACGCAAGGCAATCAAAGGTATCATCGAAGACCTGAAGGCGACCAGGATAGTGGTTTCTCTTTAGTGGTTTCTCTTAGTAGTCTACAGATATTTAAGTACATATCTTCAAATTTTTGATGGTTCCAAATTGAGCATTGATGTTTACCTTCTTTTGGGATGCTACTGTTATCATCCAAATCGATTTTGCAGGTAAAGATGTCAAAATTATGCAGCCAACTATGCGAAACTAGTTGAGGAAGGTAGACAAAACAGAGGTAAGCCTCATAGTCAACAGCTTTATTTTCTTCATCTCTTCATGACAATGCACTAATCCATACCGCTGAACAGACTCATGCAAGCAATTGAGCTTACTTCAATGGTCACACTTTCACATCCATCTTATAGCACAAATTTGGCACTTCTTGCTTTTTCGACATTTAAAGTGACATTTACAAGGGCAGCGCCTTACACATAAAGAAGATTTGCGTCAAGCAACAGTCGATTTTCTTAACGCACAAATCCTCAATTCTAGAAAAATGGTTTTCTCCAACTTGCTGAACGATGGCACAAATGTGTGGAGGGAGTTATATTGAAAAAGTTGAAATATTTTGTATATTTTTTTAAATAAAAATTTGACTTAGAAATTCTTATTTCTTTTTATTAAGTCCGGGTCTTTATTGATGTCACCATGTCATATCACATTCGTGAGTTTTTATAATTTACTTTTATTATCATTGTTATAATGAATCTATTTGAATGAAAGTTAAAATTTTTATAAAAATTATGTTTGGAGAACAACATTTATCTTGGGTAAATGATTAAATAAAAACTTTTATTTATATTTCGTACTATAGCTTTTTATATAATCTTCTAAGATTTAAAAATGATTTTATTTTTACTGGTTCAAAAAACCATAACTATAACCTGCGTTCTTGAAATATTACTACGATTTGTACTGAATTGTCGTAAGATCTTTTCATATTGAGCTGGCATGAATAGATCTATATCATAGTCCCAGGGTATTAAATCTTTGTGTCTAAAGTAGATAAAGTATAATGAAATTAAATAGAAACTATTATTATTATTATTATTATTATTATTATTATTATTATTATTATTATTATTATTATTATTATTGTAAGAATTAAATTTTAATTAATATTAAATAATAAATAATAAATATTTTTAAAACAAATTTTAAATTAATTTTTTAAATAAATTTAATCCTTAATGTAAAATAAGTTTTTAAAAATTTTTAATAAAATTAAAGGTTTTTTTAAAAATTAAATAATTAAATTATTTTTAATAAAAGTTTTAGATAAATAATTTTTTAAATAATGGATAAAAAGAGGACACTTTTTAAAACTTTACAATTATTCTCATCAAATAAAAATTTTACCAAATCTTGAGTTTTTGAATTCTGAAACTGATAATAATGTCGCGGTAACTAACATAGGGATAAACGCATCAATGGACCTTATGCACGAAGCGTTACACCCAGAAATTTTCAGTAAAGGTGACGAAATCGAAAATTTATTAAAAGCTGCACTAAATATTTTGAGTGTATTGGTATAAAGAAAAAGGTCTGTTAAAAAATGTAAGATCCATTGGGCGTTATTTCCTGTTTTTGAGTATATTAGTTGAAACTTAATCGGAGACACCGGATTCAAACGTATAGAATTTTATTTAAAAAACAAGTTTTTCTTCCATGAACTTAATCGTATATACATGCCTTTTATGGTTTTTTTTCAGTCTTCATTTTAGATCATATCTTCATCACAGATTTCAAGAACCTCAGCATCATCAGATAAGTATTGAATTTGATCATTATTGAGATTTTCCTCTTCAATTTCGTGGAGTTCAGAGAATTCAATGATTGTTTTCCAACATCTCTGTGATTTCGTTATATGGCACTTATGAAATTGTAGACTTTTTAAAATTTCTTCGTTTCGCTTTTGCCATGATCCAAGGCAGGCAACAGCAAACGTATCTAGAAGAGCAGTCCAATTTGGTATGGCTTTCTTGGTCTGATCGAATTCATGGCTGAAACTACAGCATATTTTGAAGGACAAACTTGAAGGAGACTATGTTGAATAATAAAAACTTGAATAATAAAACTTGTTCAAGACTTTAAAAATTGTTTTCTTTGTTAGACCAAGGATTTTTTGAACGATCTAGTATATTTATTAAGTAAATTATTTTATTAGACTCTATAGTTATTAGAATCTGTATATGAGGAACTACGTATTGATTTGTTCAAATTTATATCAAAAATTTCTTAAATAAAATTACAAAAACTTTGTGACCCATCTAGATTATTTTTATTTATTAAATTATTAATTTTTTACTTTAAATTGGTATGACTTGATTAATAAAAGCTAAATAATTATATGGTAATAGCATTACCTGAAAGAACCCAGCAGCGTACCATATGCAAGGAACCATATAATATCATGATTAGCAGTAAAATTGATCCAGAATTTCATCAGGTTAAATAAATCCTTGTGATTGTAAGGTAATACACAATCTTTGCTAAAGTTTTTGTCCAAATATCCTTGATAGGAAATATTATTATTTATTAATCCCAATTGTTTTGGACCAACATCCGTTATTGAAATTTTTATTTCATTTCGTATCTTACTCAAATTTGCAAAATCATCCAATGAAATAGACAGTGCAGCTTTCGTATTAGGAAATAAATTGAACCAAATTTTATCTGTAAAGGAAAAGTACCAAAGAAGAACATAGATCCAAATTAAACTGAACAGAAATAAAATAAATTTTGAGTAGACTTTTGATAACATAATGAATCTTGTTGAAAAATTGTATACTGATTGCAAGAAAACTTAAAATATCTCTAGTTATGACTATTAAGTCTGGAATTAAGTAAACAGTCCTCGTGTTGAATTTCTGACAGTATTTACCAATCACACAACATTTACACTGATACAGCCAATGAAATTGATGTCAGCTTTGGTAACAAATTTCGTTAGAAATTTTCATTTATTTATCTACACTATAAAGAGTTTGGGTTACTTTATGTATCTATACTTAGCGTTTTATATGATTCATTTAATTCGGCATTATTTTTAATTTTTTTTTATTTGGAATAGAATTGATTAAATTTCAATATTAATGTTATAAAATTATAATAATAAACTAATTATCTATTAGGTGATTCTATTTCTCTGGAGTCCAAACAGGTGATATATTTAGATTTTCTAATTCTTAGTCAATATTGGCAATTTAAATATAAAATTCTATCGTAGTGAGAAGGGAACATGTAATATCATTATGGGTCATTTTTATTAATTCTTTTGATTATTTATAATAGAAATACCAGATATTATGAGATAATTTATTTTTAGGCTTGAAGAATAATAATCGATAATTTATTATAAGGATTAATTTTAAAATTAGATGAAAAATTCGAATGATTTAAATTTTTTATATTTTTACATTAATTCATATTTTAATTTAAGATCAATTTTTAAACTTTAAAACAAATATTTTCTAGATATGCTTAACAAACTTTAAAAAAATCAAAATTTCAGAACTGGATAGAGCATTCTCTTATCCATTGAATCTACTGCTCCAAAATCCATGTTTTATAATTCTACACAGAAATTTTGTTACTTTACTATATTATTTATTGTGGCGAACAGTATCAATGTGATTTAACATATGCTGGGTTAGAAATGTTCAATTTTTCGCAATTATAGAGTTATCATTCTCCAAAAATTGCGAAACTAAGATGTTCTTCAATTCCAATATTTGGCAAAACTTTTTTGAAATCTCTACTAAAATAAATCGACAATAAATGAATTATATGATTATTATTACCATTATTTTATTTAATATTATTATCTATTTTATTTATTATTATAGTTATTATTTTATATTTATTATTCATTTTTTTTATTTCTTTAAAATTTATAACTATTTACAACGTTAATGTTATTTTTGACATTGTTGAGGTCTATTTTGACAATTTAAAATTCTATATTGACATCTTTAATGTCTATTTTGAAAATATATTAATTTTTAACAGAAATCAGAATTTAAAAATCAGAAACGTCAAACAGAAATACATTTAATCATTAATAAGTTACTTGTTCAAACATCTTGGAATGTATGGATCCATATTGCGATAGAAACCGGAGCAATCTCCACTTGTAATAGGTCGTGACCCATTTTAAAAGTTCCATTGAAGATTCTTCATTTTCTGGTCTCTCTATTCTTACAAATTCTTTTCATTTTGAAAATTAATATTCAATGGGTTTTAAAAAGCTGACTATGGAGGTAAAAATAAACTGAGACTGCTTTCCTCTATCAATTTTATTATTCTTATAGTTTTCTGAAAAGGAACGTCCATTATTAAAACCAATGTCGTATACATATTTGTTAAAGCAAAGCTAGTAGTTTTTCTATATATTCAAAAATGGTCACCATTAAAAGGACGAGTTTGAATAATGAAATAACGATTACCTATTCACTGTACATCTTAAAAGTTGGACAACCTGTTGAGTTTTTTTCCTTTAAAAGATCGACCTCTTTTCGCTCTCATGCTTACATAAAAGCCAACTTCGTCAAAAAAAATAATTTACTTTCACAAACTTGAGAAGGAAGTTTAAATTCTTGTGCATAGCAAAATCTTGATTGTATATTGGATGCATCTTTTCTTTTTTCTGGAATTTTATGCACGTGTTTCAAGGTATGATTAAAATCTGATATAAATTGGTCGATTCTAGTCTTTTAAACATTGAATTCTTTCAAACATTTATCAGCGATTTTTGTTAAAGAATCTAACAGTCTCCACAAATCCATTCTTTAATAACATTTTAATGTTCAAAATAACAAAATTAAAATTAAACTATATAATGTCAAAATTAAACTTTGCAAAGTCAAAATTAAATTTGAAATTTCAAGATAGAGGTGAAAATGACGTACTATTTTGCTGTTCAGACGATAATATTTTTACCTTAAAGCACCTCTTTTATCTTTTTCATAACTTCCTTGAATATTATATTTCTAAATTAAACTTTACAATGTCAAAATTAAATTTGCAAAGTCAAAATAGAAGTTAAAACGGTCCAAATAAAAAATAATTATAATTATGTAAATAAAGATCGCGGAGAAACTTAAAATTATTTTATTTCGATCTTAGAATTTATTTTTATTGTCAAAAATAATAAACCTTATAAACAATTTATCTATCAATTCTGAGCAGCTAAAAGGTATCTATTACGATCTTAAGGAGAAATACCCGAATATTGTAAACCAGAATTGTGCCTTGATGCTGCATGACAATGGAGTTGAGATTCTGCCGCAGCCAGTTTACAGCCCAGACTATGCACCATAATGTTAAGGTCTTTTTCTGTCTTTGCCACACTTTCTTAAAGGACTTCATGAAGTCCTTTGAAGATGTTGAAGAAGCATGTCAAGAAATCTTTGATTCTAAGCCGTCCGAATGGTAATATGATCAGATCCAGAAGTTTGCGGTTCGAAATCAAAAAGTGATTGAAAATGACTGGCTTTATTTTGAGGAATAGTTGTTTTTATTTTGAATAAATTTATGCTCAAAAAATTTAATTTTTTGGTCGTCCGCGAACTTTATTTACAATCTAGTATTATTAATAATATTATTTATTTTTATTATCAAAAAGATTCTTTAATTTATTTTTTTTAATAAAAGAATAAAATAAGATCGATATAAAAAAGAATGGAGAGAACAAACATCGTCCAATCTTCTACAACATGCAGGCTTAAATTTTCTGCCTCAAAATTTTCAATCATTAATAACAGGTAAAATGGACAAAATTGTCCCAGATTTCATATCTCCATCTCACATGTCTGACTACAAGCCAATGGCACAGGCCTTTTCTTATCTCTGCTGCTACTGACTTCCTGCTACCACACCACAACAACAACAGGAATACCACACGCTATAAATCCAAAAAAATAATTATTGTGAATATGATAATTCGCTTACAATTTGGTTTTTATGATAAATCTGTTTGATGCGGAGTTTTAATAAACTCAAATTAGTTATAGTAAGCTAATTCAAAAAATTCTTAGTCTTGACTTGTAATAAACTAAATAATGAATTTTTGTTAAGAGTAAAATTATGAATTTTGCTTGCGTATTTATACTGAATTTTCACTGTTTACTTTATGGTGTTGGTGTCATTATAAATTATTATATCGCTACATATTAATATTTTATGACGTATTCTTTATCCTTATTGTCATCCATTATGGTTGATTTCTTGTCTTTGTCTTTATTTTAATATTTTCTCAATTTACTTTTAAACTCATATTCTAGATTGACATTTTCCTCTACTTCGTCGTCAACAATAGCATATATTTTCTAGTAGTAATGATTTTTACTGGTAATTATATTTAATCTTCACAATTTTAGTTTCAATAAATGCTCAATGATCCTTGAATTGGCATTACCGACATATATTGTCTCCAATGGTAAATGTTTTTAATTCTAATTTCCTTTATTAAATTTTCCAAAATTTTAGTTCTCTTCGATTTTTTGAAAAAAATTTATTTTATTGTATTGAAAAAATTAATTATAATTCTTTCAAACTTAAAATTTTAATAAAAGAATGATATTTTCAACCAATTTGTTTTTACCAATAAAATGACACAATGTAACAAGATTGCGGGTCGTTACTTTCACGACACAAGCTTGTGTTTTCTTGAAAAGAATTGTGACATTCGATGAAATATTGTAGATGTGCTCTAATTTGAAGAGGTCTCATCATTGGCTATTTACAAAAGAACCCTTACCAACAACTCTACAAAAGAAGTTCTGTGTTTGGTGAACTTATGTAGGAATTATCCACCATTAATTTTTCAAACTTTGAGGGACTATCATTTCAAATATCTATTGAAACCAGCTTCAATAATTTCATGACGAACTTTGTCAAAAACAACATTCTTCGTTAAATAAAAAAATAAATAATAATAAATACTCATATATCGAAAATCACTCATAAAAATATTATTGATTTAGAATATGAGATAACTCCAGAATCACCGTACTCTCCAAGCAATTTTCATTTGTTTCGTTCTGTGGAGACTACTCACAGGCTAAGAAACAGAAAAGAAATGATGCAAAAAAATTACTATGCAAAAAATTACTGTGTTGTGATCCAAATCCCTTAACATTTTGTGCAAAACGTTATGTTGTAAATTCAGTGATCTTTTAATATGTGAATTCTTTATAAAATATAAAACTTTATGCATGTTATGTTTATGTATAATAATATGTGTAATAATTGATAGATCCCGAGAATAAATTAAATTAATTAATTAATAAAATATAAATAATATTCACAAAAATAACAAATAAATTAAAATAATTATAAATTTAGAAATACCTTCAAAAATAATTACTAAAAATAAAAATAATAACTAAATAAGGAAATAAATAACAAAATATTTATATAAAAATTAAATATAGTAAATTTTTATTACTATAAATAAAAATAGGTTAAAAATGTTGGGTTTACCAAGACACCCCCCGGGGAAAAATAAATAATAAAAACTATAAATAATGTATAAATAATAATAATAA
>JBBMKC010220685.1:0-22490 GCA_037834085.1 Bipalium vagum
CAATATATATATATCTATATATATATATATGTTCTCATGTTTTTGTATCACATAGAAATCTCATCACATCAAATATTATTGTTATTTAACATTAATTAAATGGTTTTCTCAACGTTAAATTTTTTAAAAATCGTAATTATTTACTGAGGTTTGTTTTTCTTCCGAAATCCGTTTGATTGAAACTCTGTTTATTAATTCACATTCCTACAACTTTCCTTCCTCTTTTTCTTTACCACGGTGTACTTAAAAGGGAATTGTTGTTTTTGTAGAAAATGTTGTTTTTAGTTTTAGAAAATATTATAGTTTTATCCTTTTTTATTTTGATTATTCTTTGTCTAGTTTTTTTTTCAAATATATTTTCATTTTGAATTTTTATTATTCTGATCGGATTCTTAATCAATACATTTTAGTCAGGTTTACAATTTTATCTAATTTCTTTCCTCTATATTTCTTAAGGATTATAATATAACGTTCTAAAAATCAGTTTATTTCCTTTGAAATGACTTTATGTAATATTTACTCCCTTCTGGTTTCGTATCATTTACTCTGAAATAACCAAACATTTAAAGATTTAATGAAGTCTACAACTTACAATATATTTCTGAGATACAAGAATGAGAGTATAATTTTAGACCTGATATACTTCTGAAAATATAATTATTTCAAGATACAGAGTTGGTCAATTATAAGTTATTCTGGACTTAACGTCCGGACATTAAACGATAATCATTCTGAAATATATTCTAGAATTTTTGTTTAAGTGCCTTATAAAAGTGTTTTCATGTTCCTTTCTGCATGAATTACGTTCCCTGCAATAAATTTTGTATTGAAGAAGTTAGTGATGCTTGAAACAATTTCTAATTCACATTAATGTCTACGTCTAAATTACTAAAAAAAACTGTTAATTAGATTTTTAACTAAAAAGGAAGCTTTTATCACAAAATGCTTCAGTTTTAATTTTGATCATAATTCAGAACGGAGTTTTTACTCTCATACAATCATCTTTCAGAGTAGACCTTAATGTACATAGGTTGATTAATTAGTTTCATTAATTGAAGTGTCGGTTAGATAAGTAATCTAAAACTTTTTTTTTCAAATGATAACAAGTGAATATCTTCAGTAAATTCAGCATTCATCTTTTTTAGTGCTGGTTGTATACACCAAATAAAGCTCAAGTTATAATTCTTACTGGATAAATTTATTAATCAAAATTAAAATTCCTCGCTATAATGAGAAAGGTCTCTATTAGAATGAAACTCATCAAATTTACTGCTTGTAATTATGGGTGAATTTGATGAGATAAAAACCATTTTGTGTAACCATTATCAAAGTTTATGAATTTGGATTATTCATTAGTCTCATACAAAACAATTTTCGAATTACTTGTAACCTGTACGTCTGGCTTTCAGATTGTAAAGATTCAGCAAATGATTAATGACATAATAATAGACTAAATTTGCGAATCTATTACATCTTTAAGGTCAGCTACATATAAACTGTATTCTTGTTAATGAAAATTTAAGTGATAAAAATATATCACGTAATGGAAATTCACCAAGAACCTATTTTTGAAAAAACTCTACTTAACTTAGCTCGTTTTTTTGTTTTTGGTTACTTAATGATACTAGAAAACTGAAGCAGGATTCATTCTTGTGCCGAAAATTTTTTTCAGATAAGTAATTATATTACTAAAACTTATTTTAAAATAATATTGCTAATTTTAATATAAATCTAAACACTTCATTTTTTATATTAATATACTGAAATTTTTTTAGAAAAAAATTTTTTTTGTTTCAGTCTTCCAGTACCATTAGGTAACCTAAAACAAAAAATAAAAATAGTTAATAAAGTGGATTTGAAAATTTTTGATAATTTGAGAAAGTTTAAAATCAGATAAAATTACTAAATTTATTTTACTTTATTTATTTTGAATATTGTTTTAATTTAAGTAGATAGAAAAATAAAAAATTGAATAAGGTTGATGCATCTAACATTTCTATGTATTTAATTTCATATTAATATTCTTAATTTCACATTCATCAAAGCTTTTATTCCCTTACATAAGTGTGATTGAAATTATCAACTTGATCCATTGAATTTGAGTGTTTCTTAAAGAGTTTAAAAAATAAATTATATTCTCAGTTTTGACTTACACTTTTTCTAATTTTTTATCATTTATGTCATTAACAAACGGAATATATGCATATTGCATCATTGTTATTTTCAATTCATCAATAAAATATTTCGACAGCACAACTTAATTCTTAGTTTAAATTTTGTGTAGATTATGATAAGACCAAGAGGTTGAAATAATGAATATCTGAAAATTGTGTTTGTGCTTACTACTACGTTTTTCTGTTTAAATGACATAGAACAGAATGCTTACCATTTTTGCTTCTATACATTACCTTTTTTATGTTTTCTAACTCAAGATCAGAATAAAACAATTTTAAATATTAAATTTAAGAGCTTTCTCACCAGCATAATATCATAAATTTTTCAAAAATTCTTAATGAAAAAACAAAATATCCCTTGAAATATTGAAAAAAATCTGAATTACGAAAAAAGGTATAAGATATACTTATTTGTTTTAAGAGTTTTTATTAAGGTATTATATTCTTATAAATTATTAATAAAATGGAAATCAAACACTCCAATAAATGTGAAAAGAAATTATAATTTTTAGTTTGAATGTTTCAGTGAATCCTTGTGTAACAACTTTTAATATTATAAATACGTTCTCAACTTTATCTTGTTATAAGTCAAAACATTTTTATCACTGATCATCAGAAAATCTTTAGAATTAGAAATCTGTTACGAAACAAGATTTTCAGATGCTTAGTGTTGTCTTGACAGACTTTTAAAGTATAGAAATGATTACAAAGGTGACCTGTTAATTTTTGAGAGAAGAGAGAGAGAGTTAAATTATTGGTTCTCTTTCATCAATTAGGCAATTCGATTTTCAACATTATTGTCAAAAATAAAATGTCATCATTTCAATTATATCTGAGACTGTTTATATGATGGAATTTTATCATGAGATGGTGAGGGTGGTGGTGGCGATTTGTGCCGCTCGAAATTATTCCGACAAATAATGAAATATTTTACTTCGGTGTGTCAGCTAAATAAAGAAAAACGCTCTCAATGTAATGTAATTAAAAATTATGCTTTATCATTTCTAAATGTTAAGCAGCAGACAATTTAACTGATTGCTTAGCGTATCAAGCGGGATAGAAATTTATTATTTTCCTTGAAACTGTAGGAATGGTTGTATTTGTTGTTGAGCTATCGATAGTTTATCTAGCTAACGTTAGATAATTACTCAACTTAAGTTAGATTTTCGTACCAAATTGACGTTCATATAATGAAAGAACACGTCATTAAGATTAATTCTCTAATGCCCAACGAATATTTTTTCAAAAAATCCTTATCCAACACACTGACACATGTGGATTTGTTTTCTTCTTTTCCCCTGGTCACGATGTTTTTATTTGCATCTATACTTCGAGCTTTAATTTGTCAGTCTTAATGGACTGAAGTAACTCAGAATTTAATAAAAATATTGGGAGAATGTGCTTTCACTCTCTTAATTAGTGAATTAAGAATTTCGTATTGAATATTTCTGATGATTCTTTTAATGAATTTTTTCCTCTGAAAATAGCAAATTATTTCGTTACGTTTTGATTAATGGAAATCTTCCATTATCATTTGGTGGATATTTAATTTCAATAAAATTGATTAAGGAAAAATTAAACAGTTGAGTTTTGAAATATCTGAGGATGTGTCGATATTATTTTGTTTGTTTTAATGTACCGGTTTTCGTGTTTAATTGTATTGTTTCAAAATTTTTAATTGTCTACGATATCTGTATAGATGATGATCGAAATACGGTATTGATTCTTCCTGAAAGAAAATTATAGAATATTATGAGAGAAATATTAATATTAAGTTTATTTGATTTTTTGGATTGGGGAATAGAGAATATTGGTGTAGACATTGTGCATTAAAGGAGAAATTTTAAAATTTTAATTAGATTTTTGTAGTGAGCACGTTTTTGAATTCAGAGATTAAATTAATGAAATAAAACAATTTTTAAGAATTTATTCTAAAAAAAACCAATTCCCTATACCTGTGATAGTCAAAAATTTTTATCAAAGAAGTTATTTTACCACTGTTGAAGGAAAATCCAGAGATCGTATGAAAACTGAAGCGTTTGAATCAGAAATGGTCTATAAAATTGTAAAAAGAAAGTTAACTTTATGTCTATTCGTCATTGAATTCACTTTATAATATTGATTTAGCGTATTAATAATAAAATTATTATGAAATTTTCATTATTTTTCGCTATCAAATAAGTCTTGCTCTTTGCCGTTTAACTACAGAAGTATATTAAGCAACTCATAAATTTTATGTTGAGTATTTTTTATAAATATAGATTAAAAGCAAAAATATCATAATAGTGAAAATGAGACATTGAAGATTTATTATTAATAGATATCGTTTACTTACCACGTGTTTATCTAATTATTTTATAATTTTTAATAAAAGAAAATCAATAATTTTATAAAAATAAACATCCAATAAGTTAAAAAACCGTATCTAAAATATAGGAAGACTGTTGTAATTAATTTTTTATTAATTGATTTTTTAAGTCTTGTGTCTATTTTTATACAATCTAGAAATAAAATCAACATTATATTTATATTTTGTTTAAATCGGAATTTTTATTATAGAATGAGCAACAATTAATGTTTATATATAACTGTTAACAACATATAATTTTGGTACTTAGTGTTAACAGAAAGAGATAAAGCAATTTAAACATTTAATTAGTATCTTATTTCACTTTATTGTTATTCATTTAGACTTTAAATAAAAATAGATTTCTCTTCAGTAGTTTTCATTTAAAGGCTGCAGTACAGATAGACCTATTTATATTATAATGAGATTTCTGTTTTTAATATATTGGATATTATAATTTCATGGAGAAAATATAATTTACAAATTCGGTTTGCATTTTAATTACATTGTCAAAATTAAGTTTTGTATTAATAATATTTTTTCATTTCACAATATTTATTTTTTTTATTGAAATATTATTTTATTAACATACCTTTTATTTTTAAAAATGTGCTATGTTTTAATAATTCTGGCAATTTTAACGTAATCAATACAAATGAAATATTATATTAATTATTAACGGAACCATCGGCAGTAGACATGTAAATTATTTTAGAAACAAATAACATTTTTCACAGAAATTACTGGTTCCGTTTGTATGGAAGTCAAAGTGAGATCCAATGAGAAAGGACAGGACGTGTGATACATATAGTAATTTGTTGTGGCTGTATGCGCGCGTGTGTGAACAAGTGATGTTTAGATACATATGAAATTTAGTGTTCGACTTTGAGATTGTTTAGCAGATTAAACTAGAATAATATGACGTCTAAGACAATTTTGTCCATTTTGCTTAATTGGTTGAAATTTGAGGTAGAAAATTCAGACTTGTTAGGGAGAGATTGCACATATCTGTATTAATTGTACAAATGGCATGGTTGTAAAGAGGAGAAAGGGTATAGTTATTACTGACTTGTAATTCTGCTGTATATTCTATTGATTGCATTCCTTTATTATTTAAATGACTGATAAGACTGAATTATTGGATGATGTTTTTGTCGATACATATAACTGCTCAAATAATACTAGTTGATCAGGATATGTAATGTTTTCTATGACTTTTGATCTTGGACGAAATTTTTGTTTGAAATTGTAATTATTCAATCAGTGTTTTGAATTTGATATGAAAAACACTCAATATTTATTTTAAAAAACAGAAAAGATAAATAAATTATGATTTCGTGCTTTTTGTTAGAAATATTTTTTACTAAAGATTTTTGAAAGTTTATTACTGATATAATTTTAGAAAAGTTGTTTGGTAATTTTTTCTAATTGTATTTATAATTAATAAAAACGAGCACGAAGGTTCTAATTTGAGGAAATGTGAAAATTAAATTTTCTGAGATCAATAATCTTCAATTTTGAAGCAGACTTGACTTTTAATATATATAATATGAAAACTTTAAATGAAAAGTTCTTATTTTATAATGATGGTAAATTTAGAATTATTATTCATTTTGTTTCCTTAACAGTTTTTATATTTTTTCAATTCTCAATGGTATACATTTCTTTTCACCCTTCGATCTCCTTCAATGATTTTATAATGATTACCAGGTTAACAATACTTTCGTCAACGCGCAGCTGAATGTCCAACAGATGAACTATCAACATTTAGCAGCTCCCAATGTCAATGCACAAATGCAAATTCAGCAACAACATCAAATCAGTCAACCTGCTAATTCTATGAGCATGGAAACTTCCAAGCATCAAAATGATCTGTCCTGCAGCAGTATTTCTTCATCTTCAACTTTAAATAATCAGACAAATGACATTTTAAACAATCCAAACAACATAAATCCTCCACCAGCCAGTAGTTGTGGCTTTGCTAATAGCAGTGTTGTACAAATACAATCTAAGACACCTCATACTATCCAGTATTTACCAGCCGAGCCTGTTCCTGCCACAGTTCCTGTATTGGATAGGGCTGGTATAAATATCCACAATCAGGCTGAAATTCCGTTCCCGGCGGGAAAATATGCCAACATTGCTGTACCTGCACTTGAATTGGATGAGCTACTTTCTCAAAAACAGATGATGTTCCATCCACAAAATCATGAAATATCGACAGGTGAATATTGCATAATATTTAAAATATAATAAAGATTTTTTATTACTTTAAAATATATAAAAAGTCAATAAAAAACAAGACCTTCAATAATGGCGCTCGATTTTTGACATTTCATTGTTGCAATAATGGAAATATTTCAGTGTTTTCAATATTTATTGTCATTTAATGGCAACATTTTATCATAAATTAATATACGAGTACCGATTACAAATCATTAAAATTCATTACCAGAAGATAAATATGTAGAGTAAATAATTAATTAAATATTCCTTAACGTCTTGGGGCTTCTGTGGCCGAAATATATTTTTCATATATGAAATATAATTTCTTGATTTTTTAAAATAATTGAGACTAGAGCTATTTTTTATAAACAATTTTCAGTAAAGCTGAGATGTGCGTGTTGTGAAGGTGTTCGTTAGAATTTCAATATATATAAATCAATTTTTTATCTCAGAACTTTTGCATAAAGTACTTTGGTTCAAGAGTAAAATTAAAATATTCATTTTACTGATTTTTTAGAAATTTTAGAAACTTTTGTAAAAAAATATTTTTTTAGTTACAAAACTATTTTCCTTTTTAATGGTTTTGTTGTAAAGAAAATAATAGAATTTAGAGTTTAAATATTTCAAACAAAATTCACAAGGATTACCAACAACAAAAAATGGACTTGTTTGTGCTGTTTATTGTTTGATAACATTGATCCATCTTGATCAAAAAATCATTCATAAATTACGGTTTAAATGAACAAAATTTCCAAATGTTGATGATCTTAATGCAGATGACATTTCGCTTCAACAATGTACTAAATGTATACGGTTAATGAAACAATGACCTATTCATGAAAAGCGACGTGGTAATTAATCTCCAGGAAACTGATTGGTCAATAGGTCATGAGTATCATGCGAATTAGACTTAGATATTTTAATAGTTTACGTTAAATCATGATTAAAACCACAAACATTAAAAATGCTATCACTAAAATAGAACATAAAGAATTTGACTTATTGAAAACAGGGGTCTTACAGAATCAGAGTAAAAAGATGATTTTAAATCAATCTATCAAATAAATGTGGTACAATGAAAAAATTTTTATAAATTTGTCTTAATTCATTTTTCAATTCTAAGGCTCTATTCTGAAACTAAAATATCATTATTATCAAGTTAAATAATTATTTATTGACAATTAATTATTTCACTAAATTGATTTAAAGTAATTTTGCACAATTTATATTACAACATCCGACTTTTTAATAATCTAGGAATTATTATTCATGGAGTTTTTTTAACTCTTCGTTCGATTACCAACCAAACCTTTTAAAACACGCGACCATAACTTTTATTGATTTTACTCTTTAGCAAGGTAAATCAAATCTTAGAATCCTTTTCTTTACTTGAAACCTTATCGAAACTCACCAGGTTTTTACTATTTTATTTCTAAGAATTTGATTATCTGGTTTTCTGTCTGAAACTGTTGCTGTTTTACACCACAATCATCATGCTTGAAAAACGGAAACATTTCCCTGCTTATCACTAGGCAATTTATAAATATAATTTTACTTCGATAATTTATATTCATTGATTTCAAACATAATGAAGTGCTCTTTATGTTTCATTGAAAATTTTGATAAATTTTTTAGATAAAAGTTTTTTAATTAATATTTTAATGAATATTAAGCTATTTAAGACAAGTCATTCTTCAAAGATACTCGAGCAACTGTTGGGAGCGAAAGTGATTCATAAACTGACTAAATGTAAAGATAAAATATATACAACTCTTTGAGGAATCAATTAAACTTCTTCACTGATTATTAATATTCTTTTTCGGAATGATGTGGGAAAAGGGTCGATTATTCATGTCTTACAGTCTTTGTCATCTCATAATGAATAGAGTATTGTTTAATCCATAAAAACCAATAACATAGCGCCTTTGAACGTCAACAATTTTAACCATAATGTATATCTATGTTTTGAAAGTAAATTTTTAAGTACATTTCAAAAGAATTTTTATTTTATTTTCCAAAATTATATATTAGAATATAAGTTTTCGTTCAAAAATCGGAAGTATGAGATTATCTTTTAAAGATTTTTACTTAGAGTCATTAATATATATTTCAAGGTATTAAAAGAATATTCCATTTTAAAAAAAAGAGAATTAATTTTTTCATATATGCAAAAGTTGCTTTTAAGTAAAAAAATGATTTTTATAATTAATAAAATCAAAATGAATAATAATAATAATAATAATAATAGTAAATGAACGTCTTAAGCAAAATGGAATCAAATGTATTATAATTTAATGGAAAAATAAAACAATAAAATGATTTTATATCTCTCCCATATACAAGAAAGGAATATAAATATTTTTGAAACTTTGTGATTTAATATGAAAATAAAATAATAATTTTAGAATTATAATATTGTAAATATAAAATATGTTAAGGTAGAAGAATACTTTTCATGAAATTAATAGGTCTAAAAATCAATAAATTCTTTAAATTCATGAATTTTTTAGTTTTAAAAAAATGCTTTTTTCAAAATGAAAATTATAATTTATCTCAAAAAACAACAGTACAAAAGTGAAAAGTCATTTGGGTTATCAGAAACTAAACCATTTATTTTAAAGTGAAAAAATAAGTTCATCTAGAAAATTACTCTTTAAAATAGAGAGATAATTATCATTCAGAAAATGTTTTCAATGTTGTTTATATTTATATATATTATAATAAATTAAGCAAGTATATTAATAATTGAAAGTATTATTAAAATAGAATAAGTAAACATTTTTAAAGATGTTACTTTTGCTTAAGATAAAAATTGTATGTTACAGCTTAAAGAATTAAAACAAATTTTAACCTGTATAAATAATTTTATTCTCTATTATTTATTGTTGAAATTACAATGTTTGGATTTTTTAATGAAATCACATTATAACTTGTAATGACCTTTCTGTTGAAATGGACTTTTTTTATAACGGTAAAATAATTTTGTGTGGTGAATATCTAATTTAATTTATCAGAAATGCAAATAAAAATAGAATATTATTTTGTTACTAATTAATAAAATATCGATAATTTTAATAAGATAAAAATATTTGAAATGTGCTTGACTGTTGAAAATAATAGAGTGTAGATACATAGCTATTAATTTCCTTATGACTTCCTGTCAAATAACTTCTTTTTTATGTGTAATGGTAAAGATTTATAAAAATATCATTGTTGAAAATTAGATTTCATTTTCATTTTGGAAAAGATGCATAATTTCAATGATAATTCTACTACTTTTCCAGAACTAGTAAAAATATGATTTTCTTTAAAATAAAAATTCAATAAATTATGAACAGGATATAAATATTTTTCGACGAAACATATTTAATAAATGAGACTGATTTTATTATGAATTTTTTATTCTAATTTTGGATTCATTAAAATTGTTCTAAATCCATTAGATAATATTTGTGTTTAATTTTCTGATACCGATTTGAAAAAGAATATTTGGTATTCTGAATGAAAAGTAATTGGTATGATAATAAAAGTTCGAAACTTTATTTTATTAAAGAAAATTTATCGGAGAACATAGAATTATTTTATGTATAGAACTTTTTCATTTTTTTTTATTATTTACTACTGTTTTTGACGAAACAAAGAAGGACCTGAACAAGTTATTCTAGCTTACCACGATAGAAAAATCCAAATCCAAAGGTTTGTTTAAAACTTTTTAAAATATTAATTCTAAGTTTCGAGATCGATAGATTATGCTTAACATTCACAGAAACTAATATAAAAGTAATAACAGATAAAAATAAAAGGAGATAAAGGATAAAAATTAAAGAATTGATATAAAAAAATTAAGATAGTATTTTACATTGGGCTAATAATTTTTAACTTCATTTTAGAATTAAATTAATTTTATAGAAATCTCCAAAAATTTCTCCTTGGTCAGGGACGTTAAATTTCTATGAAAATGAGTCAGAAACGACGAATGATTCACTAACAGTTTTAGATTAATAAAATACCTCCATACTCTACTCCATTTGTAATCGTAATTGATAAATCTTGAAAAATAATTCGCTGAGTTATTTACTTTCAATTTTTAAGTAGCTTACCAAATTAAAAAATATTTTTCCAAGGAATGATGGGCAATTCCCATTCCAATGCAATGATGATGATAAGTCCGCAAGTTGAATCTCAGCAGTTTCGTTTTCAGCATCAGCAACAAATAAGGATAAGAGCAGGTGTACCGAATGGACAAGGTCTGCCGCCTGGAACAATAATAATGCGTCAAAGTCAATCGCAACAACAGCAACAACAGCAGCAGCAACAACAACAGCAATTGGTATTGCAACAATCATTCCTCGGACCCAATGGTAGTGGAATTGTTGATCAACAAATAAAACAACAGCAAATCCAGCGACTAATGATGGTCAACAATAATCAGATATGCCAACAACAACAACAGCAGCAGCAAAGATTCATGTCTGGTCAGCTGCCGCCTCAGTCGTCTCACTCTCACTATATTTCCCTGGAATCCGCTGCCAACCAAGATCCACAACAACTGTATCACCAGAAACAGTTTATTGCCATTCAACAACAGCAGCACCAAATCAGGCAACAATCACAAGCTCACCATTGAGTATTGACAAATTACTGTGAAAAGTAATGAAAATTCGAGCACGAAACGAAGCTGAACGATATTTTTTATGTTATTATTAATTTTATACAAATATGTTGTTAGTCATTCACCAGTCATGTTCTCATGGACGGAACGAGAACTTCGTTGCACTTAAACGCGACACGCTTGAGAGAAAGAGAGCTAAACTTTTGACTTGTACTTAATTCTAATTGTTATTATCATCTTTATTTTTATTGATTATTACTATATTATTATTATTGATTATTTTTAATATTGATTATCATTATTAACGATTTTATTATCATCATCATCATAATTATGTTTATTTTTATTTTTATATCGGTTGTAACAATTTGTGATGATTTGGTTATATTAAGCTTTATTTTCACGAATCAATATTTAATTACCATCATGATTATCGATAAATGTTTCGATTGTAAAAAAGTTTTGTAAAATTATTCGGTAGATTTTTCCCAATCATTTGTTTAAATTCCATTTAAAGGATGTTATTTATTTGAATATACCTAGTTGACTATCAATTATTATATGTATGCTATTTCGTAACAATGGCCTATGCATGCTTTTTTTAATAAAGGTAACCATCTCTTGTTTTGATTGTTTTATTATATTATTATTACAATAAATTTTTCACAAGCATGACTTCCAAATTTTAAGGTTTAAAGATTCAATGAAATTGAGAAAAGTAAAAGTAAATTCTTATTACAAATAATTTCTTTTAATAAATCTTCTTCCCATAATTTCGGTAATTTATGATATTCTTGATAAAACTTTGATTTGATTTTGAGACGAGCCAATTTTTGATATCTTTAGAATTCTTGAAGTTCTGCTTTCACATGTAGTGTATGACGAGAAAAAGTAATTTTGGTGAATAGAATGTGATGACCACATCATTAACAGGTTATGAACCTTTAAACCAGATATTATAATGAAGCAATATCACTTCCAGGTTTCTGGTATCTGTTATTTCCATGAATCTCTAATTGTACGAATATTATTAAATTTAAATGATTCAAATTATTGTAAATATTGATTCATGTAATTTTTGAAATACTAATGATAATCTTTTATATCAATTTCATTGATAGGAATTTTCACTTTCATTAGTTAGTTGGACTATTAAAAAATATTGAAAATATCAAAAAATATATTTGTGAATTTAAGTTAAACGTAAAGGTAATTTATGAAAGTTATCAACAATTGTCAAAAATATTCAGTAATATTTTTCTCTTAAAAATTGCTAAGGTTCAACCATTGTCTTATATAATTACTTTTCCTCAATTATACAGCATACCAAAATTTTAAAAATAATTATTAGTTCTTAATCAGTAAATTGATCTGACAAATCTAAAAGAATGTTAACCAATTTTATTTTAGTGCTCTGACTCGATTTTTTTTGATTTGTTCGCTAAGCAAGTAGAAACAAAAAAAGAAACAAACTTTAAGTAAATTTATTCAATAACCACTGAAGGAAACAAAAGTAACAAATCAAATTATCACTGAATGGTTAACCACTTTTGATCCGGCCAATTCTTCTTGGAGCTTAATGTCTAAGAAAACTTGATAATTTACTTGATTAGAATCAAATTCATTAGGAGAATTAAAAGTAAATATGAAGAGAATTTTGTAAAGTCACATTTTCCATGCCTTGAATTCCGGGAATTAATAACTATAAATTGAATGTACTGCTAAAAAATCCACCAATTGGATTCGCAGAAATATTTCATGTCTTTTACATTACCTATAAGACAGTACCATCGTTTTATTTCGTTATATCTATTGTCTTTCGGTTGCATGTTCTTTCTCTCTCTAGTTGATTTTTCGCTTACCAGTTCGTTCATATACATGGTATTAAATCCAGAATTTTTAAAATCTTAATTAAAAGAAAGAAAAAGACAAAACTAATACAGAGCAACTTCTATTTTAGACCAATTTCTGAAATGGACCACTTCTATAATCAGTCCAATAATTTGTACTTATCATATTTCTCGATATTTTCATATAAAAAATTAAATTCTTGGTCCAAAAATTTCAATAATTTGTTTAAAAATTTGTTTTAAAGCAAGGCTGTGTTTTGTTGTTTGAAAACCGTGCCTAGTACTCCAATATAGGTGTTAGCATCCACTCTCAACTTAGCCAGGAAATCTTCCTTTCGTTTGCAGTCTGATCGTTGATTGTGGCATTTTCTTTTGACATTGAATGTTTCCTTGTCCTTAGTTTCAATATACTTCTTTAGCAAGTTATAAATTTAGTTATTGTAGCTAAACAATTAAATTATTTATTTTGGCTTTCTTCTGGCCCGAGGTGATTCAAACACTACAACTCTTCGGACATATTTAGAAGCCATAACTAACATTAAATAATTCAAATTTGAGTAATCTATTTTTATTGTCATATTACCGAACGTAAGCAAAAGTAATTATATTGATTACACAAATAATCTTCTTTTAATACAACTTTGAAAATTTTCCGTATTTATGTCAACAACCTGTATATAATTTAAACTCAACACGTTTTTACAAAAGTGTAACTTTAAGCTCTCAACCTTTTTTACTCTTTAATTTGTGCTTATTAAGATGCTCTTTGAATCAAAAATTACAATAGCCTTTAATGGATGAAGTAAAAGAATCACAATAATTTGAAAATTTAAATCAAAATAATTAAATTAATCACAATAAATAATTAGAATTCAGTCAACCTCGATCGACCGCCACCTTGACGATCACCTAAAATTTAATGTTAACACTTTGTTTCTAGATTTATTATACTATATGTCTATCTCGATCAAGCGTCACTTTACTTTCTCGACTGCCTAAACAAAATTGCTTAAAATTTAAAGCTAAATAAAACTTCTCTAAGTTTGTCAAATTTTTTTACTTTTGTTTGAGATTAGAAATTTTTTAAAAATATTTAAAATCATTAGATTTTGTAAATATAAAATTATTCTTTAATGTTATTATTAATAATTGCTTTTAGAATTAGCAAATGTATTCTAAAAAGACAAAAATATTTCTTTTATTTGTACAAAAAAGGAAATTGTAAAATACGCATCGAGTATCAAAATCTCAAAACTCAAGCTAGCTACTTTATTTTAAGAAAATTTTAATGTTGAGATATCAAGAAGAACAATCGGTGATCTTTTGTGTCAAAAAGACAAATGGCTTGAAATAGATGGAAAAGACAGTAGGTAAAGTAAGAAAACGCCTAAATATCCTTCATTTGATGTGTCCTTGTACGTTTCACCAGTTTTTAATGCTTGGATTGGGTTAGTATTGTTAAAATCCTAAAGGTTATAGAAGATGCAGCTTAAAATAATGTTTATTAGGTCTTAACAGCGAAGGTTGCTTTATACTATTGTTGTGAAAACGTTTAAAATAATAAGGTTTAAATCGAATAAAAATGACTAAATCGAATTCAAGTTTTTAAAAATTATATTTTATATCAAAAAGGGATTTTACAAATGCGAGGAATCGTCCTTGATGGATTTTAATGTGATTTATTATTTTAGGATTAGTTTTTAGATTGGGGTTAAACAGCCCTCTCACTCTTAGGCTCAGAGGTTCTCGAATAGGAAAAACAATTTAACTCACCTTCCTACTTAGCGTACAAAATCAAAAACGGAAAAAGAGATGGGGAAATAAAAATTTAAATGATCCCCAGATCCTGGCCTGAGTATTTATTTAGTTATTTTATTAAAATCAAATCTTGCTTTGTCTGCAAAACAAGTCTGATCAAAAATCGGATTTAAATTAAATAGTGAGTCAAGTCGATAAAAATGATTTAAAATTGGAACCAGATAATTACATTAAAAACTTTGTCTTAATTATAAGACAAGTAATAACAACTTTATTAACTAATCGAGTCGAAACTTGTTACTTTAAAATTGAAACCTTAAATTGGTTATTGTCTTCACAAGTTAAATTAAAAACTTTTTCTTATTTTATCAGACAAGTAATGACAACTATATTTGACAATCTATTAAAAAATTGTTATTTTATAATTGATACTTTGTCTTAAAAAAGTACTTTAAAAACAAATTAAAGAATAATCAAAAAACTTTTATTTAATGTGGTGTAGTTAAATCTCTCTACAAGGCCATCAGTTTGAGGCTTATAAGGGGTAGTATTCAATTTTAATATGCCAAAATATGCATTAATAGGTGCCAGTAATTTGCTCATGAACTCTTTTCCACGGTCTGTGAGTAACCTACGAGGTATTCCATATCGGAATATGATTTACTCTACAAAGATTTTAGAAATGGTATCTGCTTTGTGATAAGGTATGGGAAATGCCTCTGGCCATTTGGTGAGATAATCGCTCATAACTATTATATATAGTAACTATATATGATAGTATATAAATATTTCTCGAAATTGTCTGTGGGAGAGGTCCCACGATATCCAAAGCAATCATTTCCATTGGAGAAGGGGATACTGGCACGGGTTTAAGTAGTACTTTGAATTTTTGTCCAGTATTTCTACATGTTTGACAAATTTTACATGGATTTATCTTGAATGGATTTACGGATTTTAACTAGCTCAAATTGGGGATATACTGACTGTCTGTTTATTACTCTGTCTAAGCTATTTGTTTGTGGCGTTTGATATTCTATTTTGTCAATTATTAAGGGAGTCTTTGGGTTTTTCTTAATATTCGTTTTGAATTTATTATATATTTGTGACGTAGTACTGTAAATATCTTTTGGTTCTTCTATATTCCAGTTTGGCCA
Organism: Bipalium vagum; assembly: GCA_037834085.1. Classification (NCBI taxonomy): domain Eukaryota; kingdom Metazoa; phylum Platyhelminthes; order Tricladida; family Geoplanidae; genus Bipalium; species Bipalium vagum. The sequence continues at coordinate 16,122 of JBBMKC010220685.1, forward strand.
ATAATCTTTAGCGACTTTGACTGCAGGTTTGGATAGGATTGATCCGTCATCATTATTACTATTATTATGTTTTCTGTGATGTTGCCTATGCTTTGATAATTGGTTAATGGGTTTATATCTATATTGACATTGTTTTCTTAATAAGTCGATATCCTTGCGATGCCGCTTGTGTAATTCGCGATTGGCAATGGGTGGGCATAAAGCTAAGATCAATTTCCATGAGCATCTTAATGCGTGGTGTACTACGTCCAGACATAAAACTGCTACCTACTCCTCGTTTTATTTATTAAATAAAATAAATTTCAGAAAATCTGGCAACCCATGTACCACATGTATTAAAACCTCCCCAAATATAGGTAATGACATTTTTGCGGCATGTATATAATGGTCTGCTCCAAAAAACAAGTTATAATCCATTTTTCCTTGCTGTGCATTATATATTTTTGTTATCATTTCTATTATTCCCCTCTCTTGTGCCTGAGGAAAGAGTATTACTTTCCTTGCTTGTTCAACATATTCAGGAGAGTATACTCCTCCTTCGTTAATTGAGGGTAACGGTTTAAATTCTACCATATCTTGCATTTCGATTGCCTCTATTGTTTGGACTTTCTCTCTTGGTGGTTTCCTTTCGGGTAATGATATCCATTGTTCACAAATTTTATATAAGGGGGATATAATAGGACTGCATATGGCTACCTGTGCTTGAACATTTACTTCAAATATTATTCAAGTTAATGGGGATACTAATCTTAATTTCTTTTGGTAAATAATAGGTAAATCACTTGTGCATTCATTATATTTGGCCAATAGAACATTTACTTTTTCGCATTTATATGTATAAAGGGCTTCACCCATTTTCGGCCAGAAACTCCATCCTGAATTTAAAAAGGTGAGGTAAGTTCGGGATTGTTAATGGCAAGGAGAAGTCTATTTTTCAGAATTTCTCGTCCTAATTTACAATCATTTAAAATAGTCTATTGATAAACATCTTTTGATTGCCTTTGAATGTCGTGATATAGGTAGTCTATTTTATTATTTATATACATGGTTAATTTTATGTCTCAGCTGTCTTTTAATTTTGCTTTGGCCATTCTATCTTTCGTGAAATATATACCTTTGTAATTCGTTTCAAAAGCTACTCCACACTTCACTACTTGTTTTTTGATAATTAATCGGATGAGCTCCTTGTTATCCGTTGTTATTAGGACGGTAGGTGTTTTTGATTCATCAATAGCAGAACTACGTTTGGATGCTGTTCGATAATTATCGGGGATTTTAGTATATTTGTTTTGAGAGTTGAGTTGTACGCCTGATGTTTCTTGATAGTTTGTCAATTTCAAACTTCTCAGGTTACATTGATCTTCATTGTTATCGTATAAAAGAGTTGCTTCGGGTGTCACACAATATCCTTTTTTCAAGCTACAGCTTAGTTTAGATAATAATTGTCCAGTAATGATGTCAAATACTCATTCGTACGTGAGTAGCTCTACCTGGTATTCTTCGATATCCACTACCTCATTGGTTATTTTGTCTTAATACTTTTTTCTGCTCACCCTCACATTTACTGTCATAGTTGATTGATCCTCTTGTAACTATTTGTCTGATTATTGTGTTCATTTAAACTCCGATAGTCAAAATGTCATCTATTCGGATTTTATTAAATTGAAAGGCGTTTTCACATGTTTCCGCTGAGACTTGTACTTCCCTTGGTAATAATTTGGCTGAAATAATCGAATTGTGTCTGTGCATTTCACAATAAAATCTTAGCGTGGACACACTTATTCGACATTCTTTTACCTGGGTGCGGTAATAATCTCCTTCTTGATAGATGTTATATGCGGATGATTTAATTGTTAAATTGTTGGGAGATAGATACGTACAGTTGTGTGTGTCAATTAGGGAATATATTTTTCCAAATTTTGGGTTAGAACAATCATATCATAATAATCCGCCTCCTGGTTTAAACAATGAGAACATCAACATCATCATCAATTGTATCATTTTTGTTGTTAATACTCGACGGATTAGTTGGGGATTCGAATTTAGTGTTTTCCATCCTCCTATACTTTCAAGAAATGGTTCTATAATTTCTTTCACATTTTTTGTAGTTTATTTTATTACTGTATTCATTTGTTCAGGAGAACGTTTAATATTTTCAATTGCTTGCTGGATTAGAATAGTGAAGCCGGTTAAGCATGTTCCTCCGTTAGGTTTGTTTTTAATTAAATCTAAAATCTGTGACACATTCATGTTGCTGAGATTTTGGATTTTAGGAATTAAATTTTTTATTTCATTTATAAGGCCAAAATTTTCAGAATCACTTGGGCAGTTATCGGCTTGTAAGGCTTGAATGATATTAGTAATTTTAATTAATAAATTGTTAGGAATACAATGATCATCAAAATCTTCATTCACTTGCTCGGCCATTTTTTGAGCATGTTTATACAAAAGGTTTTCTTTCACCTTATTTAATGTTTCGGTTCTTGTTTTTTATATGCGGTATATAATCGGCAATCGTATTCGGCTTTTTGATTTTAAGGGCTGGTTTCTGGGTACCAATTTCGAAACCCGCAACCTTATCGGTTTGCATTATCTTATTCGTTGCTTTTGGTGATAATTGTTTGTCTCTAGGTGGAATGGTAACATATTCTGGAGTATTAAGTTCGTCGTTTTCTTCTGATAACACTACATCATCTATATCAGTGGGCCAATATTTCGGATTTGTTTGCATTAATGGTTGATAATCTTGCTCTAAAATTTCTTGAAGCACCACATCGGGTTGAAGGATCTGTTGATGGCTTGGACTGTCGGGATTGTCTGGATGATTTTGGAAGATTTGAAGGATCTGTTGCGGAATTGGGTGAGTTGGGAGGATTTGATGGTAGTCTCCACAGTATTTTAATTTCTTCAGCTAAGCTGATAAAAAGATTATTTTCCTTTCTTATCTGAATGGAAGAAACAGAAATTGATTTTTTTAGTCTAGAAGGGAATTTTGTCATCATAAGTTTTAGAAAGGGAATTCTAAGATAACGAATCCAGTAAACAGCTTCACAGTAAGTGGTTTATCATTATGCATCAGCGGATCATCCAGAATGTGTCTCTACATTTTTAAAAATATTACTGATAGGTATCAAGAATTTATTATAGTTGAGGTGCCTGAAAAAATTTTGTTTAAGTTAACTATTTAAATTCAATTATTATTTAAATCCATTAATTTAATTTACTTAAACAAAAGGTGACCTTCTAAATATCAGGTACCAAGTTTATATATTATTATTATTATATAATATTAACCAAGTAGTTAATCAAATCTGACTAAATATATTAGTAACCAAATTGATTTTAATTAAATTTACTGAAGAAAATAATATTTTAAAATATATTTCAGCTAATATTAATCTAAATTAAACGAAATGAATACTTACACATGAATTTAAAGTTAGACAGAAATGAGATAATAACATTTTCTAAATTAAGGAATAAAATATATCTTTTAATTACAATATAAAATATATTTCATAATTATAATTTCACAATATTAAAAAAATCAAACTTCATTCTCCTTTAGATTAATAAAATATTAAACATTTCTTGTTACTTTAATCTAAAATCTGCGAAAATTGAATTTGTGTCATGGCGAATCAGTACGATATTTTTAATTTATTAATAGTTAAAAGTTTTCATTGTATTTGATTAAATTTTTAAAAAATTATCACTTTACTAGAATACCAGACGAACCTCCATTCTTAGCGTATGTGGGAAATTTACCGAAAAACACTGTCCAGGGAGATTTTGAAAAGATTTTCGAACAATGTTCTGTAATATTTTCTTTACTGATTTTTTTTGTAATATATTTATTTTGAAGTAGTTTCATAGAGAATTTTATTTTTTGATTTCTAATTTTTAATTTTTTGATAAATATAGTTCAAACTTAGATCGTAAATACCAGGATGATTCGTGATAGAGATACAGATGAATTTAAGGGCTATGCCTATGTTGAATTTTCAGACTCACAGTCATTAGTGGAAGCTCTAAGTTTTAACAAAGCGGTAAAGCTATTGTTATGTTATTTTGATTTGTGTTTCAACAGAGAATCGGTGATAATGTTTTGAAAGTAAATGTGGCTGATGGAAGAAAAAAGGAACAGAATGCACGATCAGGTTTGTTCTTTTATTTATTTTCCAATCTATTTCTGGTAATATCCTTAAAATGAGTTAATAACAATCAATATAATATATTTCAATAGTTCTATGTAATAATAGCTCTATTATTTATTAAACTTTATGGTTATTTTGTAAATCTTTATTGCCGTTTGATATATTCCTGAATAAAAATGAGTGTTATTTTTCTGGTATTGTAACACTGGTTATAATTTATTTGCTCTATTTTTCAGTAATAAGTACCTGTCATTTTTTTAATTTTAACTATTGTTATTCAGTCGTGACATGTTAATTATTGTCATGTATTTGATAATTATTTTAAACGCAAACCAATTTTTGCTACCTTCACTTTTATTAAACTGTTATTTAAGGACACTTGTTTTGATTAAAGAAAATCAATTCTTAAATAGATTCTCAATTATGTGTGGAGATTAAGGGTTTCTTTGTATTTTTTCTCATCATATTTACTATTACTATCAATAACAAATTATCGTTAATATTTTTTATTTTTCTATAAATTTCAAAATTTGCTCAGGAATTCTACACAATTTTGTCTATTTTTTGTATTCACATATATTATTTTCATTTCCTGTTGATTTTTAAAAAATACAAGTTAAGAATTTGTTTGATTGTTAAGTATAATTAACTGTTATAATTATTACGCTTCCTTTTATAATTAATTATATAGTGTTTGACAAATTATTATGGGATACTTCAATTATTAAAGGTTTCATTATGGAGTTCTATTTTTATTTTGCATTGATTTTTGAAGTACTTAAAAATACATGATCATAATTTTAAATATTTATCTATCAATTTTTTATTATCTCTGATATTTAAAATCTAAATAATCTTAAGTCAGTATTCCGATTTTTGGTATATTTTCACCCGTTAGTACATTTGTTATTTATTTTATTTAAATATTATATTGGTATTATTTTACATTAAACCATGTATTTATATTTTCACATAAAATAATTTTCCTCAATTTAAATATAAATTTAATATTGAATGGTGTAACTTTTGGAATTTCAAAATTATATTTACTGATAGTGTAAAATAAATTTAATGTTAATTTTTTTTAAGATAAAACGATTATATTTTTCAAAATTCACATCTTTATGAAAAAAAAATTTTTTATAAAATCTTTAATTTTAATCAGGTACGGTTTATAACTTTCAAATTGTTTTAAATCTTATTTTATTATTTTAATTCGTTTAGGCCAAAATAAATTTATTAGAAATCGTGGTGGTAATCATTTAGGTCAAAGAAATCAGGCTAATGGGTTTGCTCAAAATAACATTGACTCTTGTAATGAAGGAAATACTAAAGGGAATTATTTTGCTTCACGAGGTGGTCGTGGGAATCGCGGAAATCAACAATTTAAAAACGATAGATATATGAATAATCAATATAAGGAATATGATAATGTAAATAGAGATTTCTATGGTTCTAGAAATCGAGGTATTACTATGTGTTAATTTGTTGTAAATTTGATTTTGTCAAAAAGGGAACAATTTCAACCGAGGACATTATTTCCACGAAAACCGGTTTCGTAATGATAGTGAAAGAAGTATCGGTAGTAACAATGATATTAAATTGAATACCATGCAAGAAAATAGTTGTTATAACACCAATCAATGTGAAAAAGATAGACCAAGACTAAAGTTACTACCAAGATCAATTGATGCTCCTCTAAACGAACAGATTCATTCTGAAAGGACAGCCGCAATTTTTGGATTGGGAAAACCGAGAGAAGCAAGTCCCGTTCGAGAAAAGCGTACTGGAAACTTATCAGGGGATTCTGTAGAAAATAAATCTCGTTCCTACAGTCAAGTATCACAAGACTATTCAGAAAATATTAAAAAAAATGAGTGAAACTATTTTGCTAATGTAAGAAAATCTTTTCTTATTTAAAATATCATCTTTTTATGAAATAAATATATATTTAAAAACTTGGTTAAGATTTTATTTAAGTTACTTCAATTTTTAAGTTTAATTAGGTTTAATATTAACACGATCTACATATATGTTGGGTAGTCTAAAAAGTTTCCACCGATTTTGTTAATAGACGGTGAAAATGTTCTTTATTTAGCAACTACATTGTAGTTTAATTGAAATTGATTTTGTTTTAATATTTGGTTGTGGAATAAGTTCTGCATTATTTTTAAATAATAAAGTTTATACAAAATTTTCTCAAATAATTATT
>JBBMKC010220697.1:0-12252 GCA_037834085.1 Bipalium vagum
TGCTTCGAGATACCTATGGAGAACATGTTCCTTCGATGACCACATGTAAAGATTGGTTTTGCCGTTTTAGAAATGGCAAATATGATACGAAAGACAAGGAATATTGGAAGCCACAAAAACAATGTGAAGATAAAGATTTTAGAAGACTGTTGAACGAAGATCCATGCCAAACATAATCTGATCTGGCTGTCACATTAAATGTGACTCAACAATGCATCTCAAAACGTCTGGCAGCTTTAGGAAATTTTCGAAAATTAGGAATTTGGATCCCACATGAATTGACCGAAAGATGCATTGAACGGCAAAAAACAATTTGTGATGTCTTTCTCCAGACACAAAAAAGGAAAAGTTTTTGCATCAAATTATCACAGGAGACGAAAAATGGATTCGTTATGACAATGCAAAACGCTTGGGTGATGCCAGATGAACCCGGTCTATCAACACCGAAACAAAATTTCCACGGTTTGAAAGTTATGTTGTGTATCTGGTGGGATCAGAAAGGAGCGATCTATCATGAATTTTTAAAATCTTCTCAAACACTAACTGATGAACTTAATCGATCACAATTAATTTGTTTGACGCAAGCTTTGAATGAAATATGACCGGAATGGGTGACTAGACACGAAAAGATAATTTTACAACATGATAACCAAAGACCGCAGTTGTATATAATTGCTTAGAAGGTACAAAGTGGGAAGTCTTACTTCAACCGCCCTATTCACCAGTCATCGCTCCTTCGGATTACCATTTGTTCCGTTCTTTGCAATCAGCACATTCCATAGAGCGGTTCAGTTACCTTGAAGACCCCCAAAATGGGATTGACAGCTGGATTTCATCAAAAGAGCCAGAGTTTTTCTTTCATGGAATTCATTCGTTACCTGAAAGGTTGGCAAAGGTTGTAGCTTCTAATGGAACATTTTTTCAATAAATGTTTTTAAATAAAATTTGTAATAAATGTAAATTTAAACTTTTGAGTCATTATCATTCCCTTCGTTAATGGTTGGTGTTAATGATGAAAGAAAAAAATCAATTCAAAAATAAAATTTTATTAACTATGTACAACGATTAACAGAATTGTCAAAAATTACACAACCATCAAGTCCTGTTATTCTTAATCAAATAGAATAGCTATTGCTTGTAAGCAATGTCAACAATAAAATATACCCAAAAAAAAATATAAATCGATATCAATAAAAATGGAACGATAATTCAATAAGTAAAATCAAATAATAAAATAGGTATCAATAAAAATCAATAAATATCAACCAGTAAAATAAAAAATCAATAGAAATCAACATTAGAACATGAAAAACCAATAAATAATAAAATCCAAATGAAGTATCTTGAAAAATTATGAACGGGTTGATTGACTTTTAACAAAAATGTAAAACAACATACATTCGGAATAATAACAGTGATATCTTCGTCTAGTCCTCTAATCGTAAAAATCTGGATATTAAAAAATCCCTAAAATACAAAAGGTATTTATATAAAACTCTTCTAATTGAAACCAAATAATAGGTCTTCTGAATATCTGAAAAATTTCCCCTGATTTTCCACTCCATATATATAAGATTACCAAATATTCGTTATCCGAGCAATGGGTAAACTTTCCCAAACATAGTCACCACTTAGTAAATTTGGAACGTCAATAAATCTTTCTTAATATTTAAAATATTTGATTATTATTATTATTCTTGACCCTCCTTACGATTCTTTGCCCCGATTCTTTTGGCCGAACCCAGCATATTTATATTATCAATAATATAAAATATAAAATATATTTACCGCTTAAGTTAAAACCACAATATTTTTTTTATTACTTTAATAAAATTAAAATTTTTTTAAGTTTATAAGTTAAGTTAAATAATAATTCATGATAATAATAATAAATAATAATAATAATAAAAAGATCTTGAAAGATATATCCAATAATTAAATGAATCATTAAAACAATTGATAATTAATTAAAAGTTAATTGATAAAATAAATCAATTAATAATTTCTCGGAAAATAATTTTAGAACAGTTTTTTTTTGAAAATTCAATTAATCATATTAAATTTTGGGAAATGTTTATTTAATAATTATTTATAATGCCCGTAAAATACGACAAATGAAATATGAAACATAATTAGCACTGATAATTGAAATTAATTACCACGATGATCTGGATAGAATGGGCCTCGAAACGATATCCATTTCGGTTATCTGCAGATTTCCACGATGATTGATGTACGGACCTGAATCTAGATAAATGTCCAACGATGGAAACTGTGGGCTTAACTTTCCTCATGTCACAGATGGAAACTTAGCCCAGATAAATTTCTAGCTCAGATTAAATATGATATTTGGTATTTTTTTACCTTATTTACCAAACTTTTCAAATGAAGTCATTACTTTTTTCAATTATTATTATCATTATTATTATTATTATTATTATTATTATTATAATTATAATAATAATAATAATAATTATTATTATTATTATTATTATTAATTTTTGAAATATATTTTTAAAAATATAAATTGTTTTAATTGGATTTTTAAATTGTCAATATTTGATATTTAAACAAACGCGACAATGTAGAAAGAATTTAATATTACCAGGTCTGGATTTCTGAATCTTATGGGAGAATTATTACGGCCCTGTTGTGATTAGTATTAATATTTTTGGATTTTATTATTTAAATTAATTTTATTTTTAAAATTAAATAAATCACAATAAAACGAAAATGGATCAATAGATATTGTTTGTATACATATTATTCTTAATGATTTGATAATTGTGTTATTAGGTCGTTTCCTAAGTTCTGTCGTTTTTAACTAACACTTTAATATTAAGAAACCGAGATAAAGAAAAAAATGTGTTTATTAAGATAGTCCCCATCACTTTCAACGACAAGCCGCCGTTTACAAACCAGATTTTCTATTCTTCATTTATACAATTGTGAGGTTTTACTGTTAAAAAAGTAATCGAAGCTATTTTTAGAATCTTCAAAGGAACCAATTATTTTACCAGCTAAGTAGTGTTTCATCGATCTGAAAAATTGATATTCTGAAAATGAAACATGAGAATTAGTCGGTGGGACTGAAAAATTTCCCATTTAAGCTGGTTATTTTTTCCTGTGTCATCTTGGCAACAAGTGGTTTAGCATTATCATGTCCCAAGATGATAATTATTTTATAACTCTTTTCTTATGCATTAAATTTTTCGTTGATTTTTTCATTGACAGTTTTCATAACAATAGAGTTCTACAGTGACAGTTTGATCAGATGTAGTCCATAATGGATAATACGCGCAAAAGGAGTTTCTTTCCCTTCAAATAGAATTTTACTATTAAAACTAAGGCCACAAGAACCCATTGCCTTTTGCACTTAACATTGTCGTATGCAATAATTTTCGCATCTCCAGTAACAAATCGATCTAAAAATGAAGCGTACTCATGTCTGGAAAGCAGTGATGTTCACATAGTTTGTCGCACGCGTTTTTTTAGAAATATGTTTTGGAAATATATTTGATAAGGTACCCATTTTCCGGCTATGCCAATCTTACCAATTGACTGTAGATGACAAGATATTATTACTGCATCCAACATTAATTTCACTCAATGTCTGGTATGAATCTTTCTCAATTAATTGTCCTAATAAGTCTTTATTAGTATCGAGAGGACCTCCGAAGCTTGAACCATCAACCGAATCGAACTTCCTTTCTCTAAATCTGATAAAACAACTCATATATTCTGACTTCCAGCACTTCAAGATACATCAATTTAAAACTGGAAATGCTTCCGCATTTTTGTTTCCTTTCATGAAGAATGCAATTCCCAACATGCTCTTTCGACAGTTAATCTTTCATCATCTTGGCACAAATTGTTGATAGTCCTAGAAATTATGCATAACTAGATAAACAATATGAAAAATTTAAACAACGTGAATTGATTTCATTGATTTTAATAAATATTTTTATATTTTAATGAAAAACGACAAAACTTATGAAACGACCTAGTATAAATAATTACATAAACCTGTGCTAAAAGTTCTATTCGTTTTGTTACAATTAAAGGAGAACTAAAAATAAAATGGAATCAACTTGTTAACCTTCTTTTCAGTGTCATCTCCCAGTCATCATTTAGACTTTTGATTCATTGAGACTATTACCAGTAAGCTATTTCCACTAAAGCACGGTTCCCACAAACCTCTACAAGCAATTGATTTCCATTGGTAGCACTTTTCTTCAAATTAAGCAAGGTTCCCTCCAATGGTTTTTCAAACAAAATTATTGCTTTCATTTCATGAAAACGGCATCAACTTTGTGAAAAGGGGATATCATTCGAAAGTTACGACAAAAATATTTTATAAATAGAATATTTTTGTTTTTCGGTATATTTCGACAATCTATTAATGAACTACAGCCATATTAATCATTTTAGGCTTAATCTCCCTGGATCCGTTTTTATTAATTTTAAGGTACTTAGTAAATTAATTGTTGTATCTGAAATATTATTTGTTATTATAGTCTGCAAACAATTGATCCTAACCAGCAATTTTCTATATACTGAGAATAAACCTGCTCCTTTTGAGATTATCCCAAATGTGTTATAGGATAATTCTGTTCAATAGAGAATTCTCATTTAGATCTGTTGTTCTGATAACATTTTCTTTCACTTATTACTAAATAATAAAATTATTTATTTACTATTCAAAACATAAAATTTTATAAATTCAAAACAACTAAAATTCATTATAAAGGTTGGATCTCATTGTAAATAGCTACAGCGTGTTGTTCTTGTTTTGAACGATTAATTTAATCTCAAAGTAATATTAATTTTTAGCTTTACTTTTGAAACTATATAGTATATTATAAGTATTTAAATTTAACGAAATTGGTTGCTATTAAGGTAGCTGCGTTCCCATAAAAGCTCCGGTGATGAAAAAAATCACTCTGTAAGCCTAGATTATAAACAAAATTGTATAAAATAAAAAATATTGAATTAATAAATATTAAATTAACCTTGATAAAAGATCTGCAGTGACATCAAAGTTCAACCAATCTTAAATTTCAAATAAATCTATATATTGAATATATGTTTAAATAAAAATTTCTTTGTTTACAGAACACAAAATTTTAAAATTAGCCCAGTACTTATTTTAAAAAAAGATTAACGTGGAAAGAAACTCATGAATGCGGTTCATATGTTGGTCGAATGGGATTTTTCATATACCACAGTTAAAATTTGGTTGCTGCATTCAAATGACTACGTGGTCTTGCCAAAGTATATCCACAACAAAAATATTGATGAAATCGCTAGTGCAACAGTAACAATTAATCTATTCGTAAAGAAGCTCATAAAAAGATATTATGTATGAAGTGATACCAAATTCTTTACCAATGCACCATAATGCATCGAAAATTGCTTTCATTTCTCAATAAAATTCCTTTTGCAACAATACCGATCAATGGTGGACAGTTATATTTGTTAATGTGTTAAAAATGTTCTCACATATTATCCAAAGTTTCGGGAAAAAATTGGCTAAATGATTGTTCTAAACACACCATCTTTATATGATAATAATAATAACTAATACTACTAATAATAATAATAATATCAGGATACATAAAATCAATTAGTTTCACTCAAATTAGGAGTTATTTGTTTTGATATTTAAGTCTTTGTAAGTCATGATGAGAAATACAAAGGAATTCTCTGCACCAAGGATTGAGCTCGGCATCCAAGCTATTTTTACAGGTGACCCTAAGAACCAGGTCAAAGAACCAAGGTAACGCACCTACAGTTTTTAAAAATAATTTTTTACTTTTAGTTTGTAATTCGTCAGGTGTTTTAACTTTGTTTAAATTTTGTTTCGTGAGAAGATTCGGATTGTTATGATTGTTGTTTATTGCTTATAATTTATTTTCCTCCGGGTTGTGGTTATTGGAAATTGTGAAAATTGTTTGATATTTGTGTGATACAATCCATAAAGAATTTAGATATGCTTGTTTTGTTATTTCAGATTTGCTAGACTTAACAATGCTAACTCTAGAAACACATATGGAGCTAATTTCGTGAGTGTCAACATTATCAAAATTATTCGGAAAATATAAATAAAGCACATTATTCTTATTATATATAATTATATATTAATTATTTTAAAGAATAAATTATCAAAGTTTGAAGCCTGACAAATAATATAAGACTTTCGACTAAGTAACTGTTAATTATTATTTAGCAAATAATTTTTATTTATTTTTTTTATAATAATTATATTTTTTCATAATTCTTTTTTTTCAAAAAAATATTTCATGTTTTTTATATAATTTAAATATTTAATTAATAAATATATTTTAATAATTTTTTTATTAATTTTTCAAATATACACAATTTGTAATGTCATCCATAAGTCACATTTATTAAAAAAAATCTATAAATATTTAAACAAAATGGTTCCAGATTAAAAATGCTAAAAATAAAATGTTTTGAAAATAAATAAATGGAACATTTATCTTCATCAATAATAATTTAAAAGAGTTTCAGATTTATACGGCTATTTATAAAATTAAATTACAGTAAAATTCGAAAATTTACCTTTTAAGAAAAATTATTTTTTCCATTAAATATTTTATATTATATTAAAAATTTATTTTCAATTTTTTAAACAGTCAGAATATATAAATAATACTTACATTTATTAAGTAGTTTATTTTATAGAATTTTTATAAAACTATTTCTTTAACATATTTAGATTCTTTCATTTATTTTTTAAAATTTATTTATTATTGTTATTTATTATTATTATTACTATTATTATTATTTTTATAATTATAATTATATTATTTTTAATTTTTATTATTATTATTATTTATTTTTAGTATGATTAATAATAAAATTGATTAAAGTATCTGGTACTGTATTACGGTAGAAAGTTACGGTAGTTTGTTACGGTAGAAAGCTGAAAAGAAAAGCTATAATGTAAAAAAAGCTCTTAATTGAATGATCTCGACAATGGTTCATATTGTCAAATCTCGAAGTCTCATAAAACACAGTTAAAACGTTATGTTAATTTTTATAAGAAAAAAGGACTCTAATCCGTTCGGTCACACAGGCGGGAGTAGTTTAAATGACTCCAAAACAAAAGTTTTCAGAACGGTCATTTATTACCACAATCATGTCGCATTCACTAAATAAATATTAATAATTATATTAATTGAACTCGAAAAATTCTGACCTTGTTATTTTCGGATTATGTTGACTAAAATAAAATAAAAATAAGAACCAGTCGAAACCTTTTATTATTAGGATTGAACCAGAAGATCGAGGGTTTTTTGTAAGTTAAATATAAAGTGATATTTAAAGCTGATATATTTTATTGTTTTCGTAAATCATTAATCAATGTATAGATTTTTAAAAAAGCTTTAATATGAACTATAAAATATATCTCAAAAAGTTGTTTTAATAATCAAAGTTTTGTTTTAGCAATACGAACAATTTTAAAATTAGATGGCTTTTGACGCATTACTGGAAAAAGCATTTAAATGCCAAGGAAGCGACCACGATAATATGTGACATTGAAAGAAAAGGCATTGTCGCCATTCATACAGCCCAAAAAATGATTGCACTGCAGTAGTATCACAACAATGTCCACCAATTTTTAAATGTCCACCACTTTCATATGGTCATTTTAAATCCTCACAAAATAATTATTAAAATCCCTACACACAACCCGAACCACTCAGTATACATCGATATTAATAATATAATGATCACTAATGAATAAATTTTACATAAAAATGCAAAGTAACAAAGAATATGATAATTCACCATTGATGATCAGTGGTACAACTCAACCTGGTTTTGGTGCACGTATTTTGTGTCTCAATAGTCCCAAACAACTTTTATTTTTTCTTCTTTGTGGATTAAAATAAGTTTAACAATCTAATCAAAAATCATCCATTTTAAGGATACTAAAATTACAGAGTTGTCCCATTGACAGTTTAGAAAACATGTTTTAAGCGCGGAATTATTATTTTTGTGAATTAATTCGGTTTGCTTTTATGTTAATTAATTATTGATTATTTTATGAACAAATGGTAATCTCAGATTTATTTATTTTTTAGTTTTGAAATATTTAATATTTTACGGTAAAACTTTTGCAATTGTAACAATAACATTTTGTTTTACTCAATAAAATATTTGAACTAGAAAAACTATATTTCCGGGGAATGATCTTTTTTTGCTTCCATTTGAAAATAAGCTCATCGAATGATAAAATTGTTGCAAGGGATAAATCATACAGAAAAATTTTTAAATGTTTCAAGATGGCCAATTTCAGTGTTGATGTAAAACGTCGTTCGAGTCAGCCAAAAAGTTCGATAACAATGAGTTACAGGTGCTAATCGATGAAAATCCGTATCAATCACAACGTGATCCCATGCAGTTTTAAATGTTGATAGAACAATAATTTCTGTTCGTTTAGCAACCATGAGAATGATTTATAAAGAAGTAAGTTATTGCCATATGAACTGATGGATAGGACATAAAGAAACGGGGAACAATGTGTGAGATCTTTCTTGAAAGGCAAAAAGAAAGCTTTGCATCGCATTTTGACTGGAGACAAAAATTTTATGTACTTCCATAATACTAAACGGAGAATTCGAAATTTAACCCAAACATTCTTCCAAATCAACACTAAAGTTGAATGCAAGAAAGTATTGATTAGTGTAAATGTGGTTACTTTTTCATAATAGTTTTTTTGTATTAAGACTTATTTAATTCACAAACCTGGTATATTTTCAGATGTAAATCCAGTCACATAAAAATGGATTCGAAATTCCGCATTTTGTATTGTTAATTCCATGCTTTCTAAAATTATTTTAAATAATTCTTATATTAAAACAAATATTGTCTAGATTTCAGATTTCAAATTGGTTTATAAATAAAGTTTATATGATAATTATAACTTGACTTTTATTATTTAAAAAAGATTTCCAAATTCGGACCTAATATGTCAGAGATTTATTTAAATTATTTATTGTTAAAAATAGATGTAAAGAGTAGTCCATATATAGATGCCGTCACTTTTAATAATTGCTATGAAAGATTAGGCTACATAGTAAATAAAACAAAGAAATTTTTGTAATCGTAATATATTGATCTTTTTATTGAATAATTTATTTAGTGATAATCATCTAGATGAAGAGACAGCAACACGGATTTAACGCCCAGGCAGTTATTTCTTTATTCCAATAAAATTCACAAATAAACTGGCTACGGTTAATCACTTTCGGCAGCAAAATATTAAAGAGAAAAATCCTGAATGTGATATTACGCTTTCTGAAGACAGATTAAAAGTCAATATCAGGTCGAAAACCAGTTGTAAACTCTCCCACAACCCAAAGAAAAGTGTTGAAGCACGCGAAAAACAACAGATCACTGTCAGAGCACGTGTAATCAAAGCAGTTGCATCTGAGCCGTAGTACCTATCAGAGAGTAAAAGAAGCGGTTGCATTGCGTAGCAGAAAGAAGCAGAGGAAGCCTACGTATAATAAAGGTCAGATTCAGAGTTCAATTAAGTGATCATTTAAGCTTTTTCAAGTGGCAAGAATTACTTTTTTTATGTTTACTGGTTTACCAAATGTAAATGTTTGACTGCGCAGTATCTATATATAGACCAACATATAGATGGTTTAATAATTGCTTTACTGTCATGTTCATATAATAATAATTATTATTATTATCATTATTACAGGGGTTTTCATTATTATATGTACATACTTGGAAAATGATTAAGGCATTTTTCAATAATGCTAAAATTATAGCAAGGATAACATATGTTTATTATATAAAAAGATGTACAGTAATGATTTTATGTTGAAGACACCCCATATAAAAACTGAATTGTAATTCATTTTATCAATTTTTATCATTTTCATATTTCATTCATATATACTACCGACAGAAAGTTTGAAGCAGGTACTATTTTTTTAAATTGCTGAATAAATAAACTTTTTCAAATATGATTTGTGCTAAATATATGTGTATACAGAAACTAATAAATATTAAACATATTTTTATTACAAATTTTTAATCACAAGCGGCTTATATTTTAATTTTTGATTCGTCAAAGTATCCTCAATTTTTCCTAGTATGTTTCGGATTATTATCATCCATAATCTTTCGCCAGACGGCAGGACTTGTCGTTCTAAAATGTCTCTATAAATTTCTTTCGTCATTATTCCTTCAATTCTGCGTATTTTGTTAGGTCATCCAGATCGGTTTTTGCTTGTATGGACACCACTTTCATTATATCATTGTAATGTCCTTTGCACACAACATCTTGAAATTTTCATTTTTTTTAGAAATCTGGATTTGTGAATAACCCTCTTCGTGATAAACAAGAATTCCTAATCTTTCAGCATTGCTTAATTCATTTCTTTGACCCATTTTTTACACTTCTAGGTTACAAGAAAACATATCAAAATATTTTTTAACAAAGTAACTATTTAAAATATTTTATTAATTACTACACGAAAGAATACTTACAATAGTATGTTATTAAAGAAATAGTAATTTTAACTAACTTCGATCTTCTAATTGAATAAACAAGAGTACATTTTTTGACTTTAAACAAATAAGATAATTTCATTATAATCGGTCAGGTGTCCATTTCCTGATTAAAATAAGTTGAAATGGTCTAACCTATTACTGATACAGGGTCTTCCAAAAAAAGCTTTACTACTTTTAACATATTAAATACTAAGTAGTTTTTGTTTAAATAAATTAATATTTAACATTATTCTAGCTAAACATTTGAAAGATTGTTATAATATGCAACTATGGGCAGAAATTGTCAAGATATTTTCTTAAAGCGATAGTTCAATTTCAATAACCGTTAAATAATTAAATGCAAAATTTTGGAAAAACAAATGCTCATCAAAACCAACAATTTACAGTCTGGTTAATGCTTTTGAAGCATTTGGCTCGGTAACAGATAGACCAAAATCTGAACAACCTCGTTCTGCACGTATACCTGAAAATGTTGCAAGTACACCAGAAAGCATTGAAGACAATAAATGCACCTCAATCAGCCATAGAGCACAGAAATTAAACCTCTCAAAATCTAGTTTATCGCGAATAATGCATGAAGATTTGCACATGAAAGCCAATAAGCTTACACTAGTTCGGAAGCTTAAAGAATCAGACCATCCAAATCACCTGAATTATTGTAATTGATTGTTAGAAAGATCAATTGCGGACTCTCATTTTTGGAAAAAAATCATTATGACTGATGAAAGTTATTTTCACTTGAGTCAAGGTGTTTTTAATAAACACAATTGTTGAATTATGGCAACAAAGCAACCCTTTGTTTTGAAGGAAGAAGTATTACATTCGCCAAAAGTTACTTTATGGTGTGGAATATGGGCAAGAGCTGTAATTGGTCCATACTTTTTCGAAAATGCTGCAGGTAAAACAGTTACAATAACGGGAGAAAGATATCGACACATGATAGAAACATTCCTTAAGCCTTATCTGAATGATTTTAATATGGAGAATATTTACTTTCAGCATGACCGTGCCACATCCCACACAAATAGGAAAACAATTGCATTATTACACGAAACTTTTCCATCTGGTGTGATCTCACGTTTCGGTTATGTTGATTGGCCTTCCAGATCTCCCTATTTGACGGCTACAGAATATTTCTTATGGGGATATCTAAAAGATAAAGTTTATTAGATTGATCAACCAAAAACTATTACAAAACTTAAAGACAATGATCTCAATTGACTTAGGCCAAACAGTTATGCAAAATTCCATAAAGATAGCCTAAACTTGTAAGGCTGCCAGAGGCGGTCATTTTAATGACATCATATTTAAAATATAAATTGTTGTAATATCTGTGTTTAAATAAAATTACTTGGCTTTTTAATTTTTATGTACAGAGAAATAGCGATTTAAAGTAGTAAAGCTTCTTTTGGAAGACCCTTTATATTAGAATAATAAATTAAAACATAAATACACTAATTAATGTCAAGAAAATAAATAATTTAAATATATTTACATTTATAATGCATAAATCTATAGCCTTCCTCAAAGTGTATGTTGTCATTGCTATAATTTTAATATTATTGAAAAATGTCCTTATCATGACGCAACCATGCACACATCACTTTTGCAAATATGCACATATTTGCAAAGTGATATGTCCTTTATTATTATTATTATTATTATTATTATTATTATTATTATTATTAT
>JBBMKC010220708.1:0-12252 GCA_037834085.1 Bipalium vagum
GTAAGAAAAAAATTAATAATAATAACAATAATAATAATAATAACAATAATAATAATAATAATAATAATAATAATAATAATAATAATAATTACTCATTACTTTTGCACAGCTCATGTAAATGATGTGTAATATTGTAAGTTATTATTTTATTAAAATATGTATTCAACAGCCTTCGTTGGTCAATAGAAAAGATATTCTACTACTGCATGATAATCCCTGTAAACATGTTTATAAGAAAAGTCTGCAAAAGTTATCTGAATTAAATATTTTAGTTTTGAAACATTCTCCATATTCGCCAGACTTTGCTCCGACGGATTTTCATCTCTTCAAGCATTTAAATTATGTCTAATCTCAAAAAATTTTCGCAGACCACGGAGATTTTTAAAAGGGCATCTCTGACTTCATCAATTCCAGAGACGAAGATTTTTATGCAAATGGAATCCGGAACTTGTATCTCGGAAAATTCCACAGTCAATGGCTACTATTTTATTTAAATAAAAATTACTTATTGGTACTTTTTTCAATTTAAAAAATTATTGTGTACTCGGACATTTCATACTGCACAACCAAATAAATATTTCATAGGTGTCTCAATTTACCTTATGTATTCCATTGGTAATATTTTATAAGCTAATGAGATCCATATGCTGTGAAAAATAAATGTAATGAAAATTATTTTACAAAAAGTAAAAGAAATTTCTCTTTTTCATAATGCATATATTATTAATAATAATTATTATTATTATTACAATTATAATTTTTATATCAAATAAACTATTTTACATCTTATCTCTAGGAATTCAAAAAACTTTCAAAAAATATATTCTTTATCAGATGAACCTAGTATAGTTTTATTATGAATTTTCGTGGTAATTATTTACCAATAAATCTTACAAAATATTATTAAATTTTATTTAGACCTAATATTAAATATAGAAATCAAAAATTATTTTTAATTGCTCTTAAATATTTATTATTTAATCTTGATATACACTATTTTGAGAAATAGATCAGTACCTGTGGGATAATATCAAAATTTTAAAATAATTTTTAATTTAAATAATTTTTTAATTTAAATTATAAAAAAGCTCAAATTTTAATTTTAAATTTATATATAAATTAACATTTTTATTTAAAGTTTATTAAATATTGAAAAGGTCATTTGTTTAAATATTGAATTGAGAAAACAATCAGTAATATATTTTTATTATCCAATAAATTTTATTATCAATTTTTTATTTTTCATGAATTCAAAGAATAATAAAAATTTATATCATACGGATAACGATTAATAATATTATTATTATTATTTATTCATTATGTTTATTTTTTAAATATCAAATATTAAAATATCAAAAATCCAACAAATGAATTTTCATTTTAAATTAAACACAATATAAAATAAACATGAATTCATTTTAATTATTGTATTATTTGATATCAATAAATCCTTATTTCATTCTCCTCAAACCATGGCTTCATAACTTTCTAAATTTTATACAACCGTCCAATCATTCAAGAAGCCTGGTCTTATAAAATCTTAAGGAAGTTATTGTTGAAAATTAGTATAATTCTATGACAACAACCATCTTATATAGGCAATGAGGACTATCGCTCCATTTCGTTTTATTCATGAGTTACATCAGAAGTTGAAGATAATAAAACCTTATTATTGTCATAAGATAAACTGTTAAAATCTTATATTTTCTTATCATTTTCCATTTTAAGATTTCTGGTGATTTTATTACAATTTTCCTCAAATTTTTATATAATTTTCCTGACACTGTTTCTGCAGAACTTGTGGATATTGAAATATACAACTTTAAAAAATTCCACTTAAGCGAGCACCAAAAATGTACATCCTTGAACGTTGTACCTTGTTAAATAATTTAATTATAGTTGCACCTCACAGTATAAGGCTTTGTTTTTACTCTAATTTTCAAAGTAAAAAAAATTTGAATATATGTAAGATATTTTTTACAGGATATATTAAGAAGATGGTGATGACAGAGATCATGATTTTCTTGAGATGAAAATCTTTTTTTAATTCTTGGCATTGTGCAAGGAAAAGCCAACCATTCCTTTCTGTGTTTTACATTTTTATATAAACACCATTTCTCATCTACCAGAAATAATTCTTGTGGCCATGTGGTACTTTATGTATGGCAATATTTAGAGCTGCAATTTCTAAACGACCTTGTTTGATTTTTTCGTATACACAGGAAACCAGTTTTTGACTATATCCAATAGATTTTAGATGTCTGGAGATTTTTATTGAATTGCTGTTCATCTTCTTAAACAAATCTTTGCATTTTTCATCAACGTCCCTTTTAACGGGTGCGACCAATTCGTCATCATCGATATTTAATAGACAACCGGTGTGCGGAGTGTTTTGAAGTTTTAATGTGCCATTTTCAAATTTCTCATATCAATATTTTAAAATAATCTAATCCAAATCGTGTTTTCGAACATTTTATAAATCTTTAACTTTATAACTTTCATCTTTTCATTAACTTTCTGGTCTCGATTAAAAATCAACAGCAATTGGTTGAGGAAAATGTTTTTTTTGATCAATTTGGCACCACATTTCAAAAATGTTAAATTTAAATAAAATAAAGTGACATAAAAAACTTTACTGTACTTTTGCAGAGTAGAAAAAAGTCTTCTTAAAATAAATGTATCTGATAATAAATAAATATATTACTGTAAAGCGAAACCAGAAAATAATAAAATCACGAAAAAATATGTTACAACCTAATACATATCAGTTAAATAGCCTTGAGATAAACACCAATTTCAGATATCTCCAATGATATTCACAAAATGAGGATCAATAGATTTGCTTCATCTCCCAAGTCATCATTTAATTATTTCAATAATAAAACTTAAACTGGAATTTAATCTATCTGCTCTTGTAAAAATGTTATTCAAATATCATTTGGTTTCTGAAAATTTTATGAAAATAATTAAGATCCCAAAGTCGATATTAATTTGCAGAAAATATGAAAAACGTGATAAAATATATTCATTTTTTATTTTAAAAACTTCATAACATTTAATTGGCATCATTGCAGAAAATTTTGACTTTCGTATTGAAAATGTCAATAAAATATGATTTATTTATAAAGACTCTTTTTTCATCATATAAAAATTTAAAATAGTAAAATGTCTTGGACTTTTTCATTAGTAAAAAAAATATTTAAAAAAAATAATTTAGTTTATACATAATAATTATGTATAAATAATTATTCGTGGAAACAATTTGGAATTTTCAAAGGGATTTAACAATGAGAACGAAATGTACTTATCATATAATAATAAAATAATAAATAATAAAAAAATTTACATTTCACATTCATAATTTTTTAATGTCACCTCATAGCAGTCTCAGATATTGATATAAAATAATTTTTCTTTAAATTCAAAATCATTAATAAAGTTACTTTTAAAGAATATCTTTGATCAGTTCAAAAATTTTCTATGATTTAAATATTATAAAAAAAAGTTAAATAAATAGTCTAAATTTATTTAAAATTAATGTAGAATTAAATTTAAATTTAAATATATTATTAAGGATTTATTCAAGGTTTTTAAAATTTATTTGAGGTTATAAAATTAATAAATGTTTTAATTAACATTCATCTGATTGGGTATAAAGTTAATGAAATTAATTTTAAATTCTTTAAAATGTATTTTACATTAATATTATTATATTATATTATTGTATTTTATATGAATCTCAGTTATATGAAAACCAGTGATAACCTAGCAACCACTAACATATATTAAAGGGATATTTTAGTAGTCTTTATTTGAATACAATACATATTACATTCAGAGTATTTCATAAGTCAATTCAAAATAAAAAAAATATATTATCAATGAAAATAGACAGGTTATAGTACACTTAATGTAATGTTAGAATCAAGCTAAGATATTTCAATGTATATATTAAATTTTCGATGTGTCCACCTCCGATCGAACAACATATTTTTTAAAAGCTGCTGCAATTGTCTTTCAAGAAATGCTTGCCACTGCTAGTTTTTTTTACAGAAAATTAATTCTCCTTTAGTTTTAGGTTGATTATCATGATAAGCTATTGATTGCATATGACCTAATAGCCAGTATTTTAATTGATTTAGGTCAAGGGAACGAGAAGACCAGAATTTTAGAAAGTTACTAAAGATATACAAAAGGCACCCTGCATGTAAAAAAGTGAACGAATTTTTCTATTTTTCCTTAAATCCACTGGATCATGCTCTTTAATCATTGAAAGATAGCACTGGTCATCAACAGATTGATTGTAGATAAAGGGGTAAGCAGAAAATGTTCTGAGACGCCAGTCTTTCTATGAATGCAGAGGAATTTTGTGGTATGCTTTTGCTTTTTTGTGCAAATCAGGTGATACACTTCTTTGTGTTTATGACAACATCCACGTAAAAATGGTATTTATCGCATTACAAGATATTATTCAACATTTTTTGATTGTTGAGAAATAAGTTTGCAAAATGCATTCAAAGAATAGCATCAGTTGATTGTAGTTTTTGTCGCATCTTTAATTTTTATGGAAATAGCATTTGTTGGTAAAAATTCGCTACACACTGATCTTAGGGATGTTTGTTTTATACGAGATTCTACTAGAAGAAATTCAACCAGTTTCAGATGTCTTTTTATATATTTGTTTATATTACAACCATAAACCAAAGGAGCCACAAAAAAATAATTCACCTTCAATAATTAATTAATTTAAGTATTTAGTATTAAAAAAAGGATTATTTTGGTATCCACACGTTTCCTAATAACACTTTTATATTTCTGCTAATGTCAGTGTATAAAAAAATCTGGAAGAAAAAGAAAACAAAAAGATAAAATTATATCTGAGAAATGTTTATATCAATACTAATAAAAAAGACGTTAAAAATTGATTTATTTTTTGGATAATTTATTTCTTCAAGGAAGTTTAGTCTGGTTGATTTCGTCTATTGATGATCTTTTAATTTTGTATATCGTGAATAAGTCAAAATTTTAAGTTTTTATTTGATACTTTTCTATCATTTTCCTTCGTAAAACTTAAACCCCCTTTCTTAATATTTAAACTATCATCAAAACCAATATTTAACGAACTGGATTGAATTGACTTCAACTGTTAAATATAGTGAATATATCTTTTTTGGATCAACGAGATCAATCTAACTATAGTTAATATAGTTCAAGCATTTTGTACTCAATGGCATTAATTACTCTCCAATACCATCAACTTAATATTTAATTTAAAAATGGCTTTAAAAATAGTGCTGAAACATGATAAATTCTATTCAAAAAGAAATTCGAAAAATATACTTAAAAATTATTTGATAATAGTTAATCCTTCAGTTAAGTGACCTAACATTTCTTGATACTAAGATATTTGTATGAAAGCTGCATTTAGTGTACAAATATATAACTTAAGGCATGTACTGGCGAGTAAGACTACAAATAAAGTTTGTAAACGCGAACTGTTCTTATGACTGAGTTGATTACGAAGCTGCAATAAATATCAATATTGCAAAATATTTTCTCAATGAAGATGTCATTAGAGTCAATCGACATTTGAACCCATAATTGAGCTGCTTAAATTGAAACTAAAATCAATTAAAAGTAAATTACAATAAAACATGTGTCAGAAGATGTTTGATACCTCGTTAAATTATAAGATTCCGTTATATATATTTTTTCTTATTGCTATGTCATATGTTATTACCAGAATATATTATAAACATAACGGAATTTCGCGATAGAAGGCCCATGAGCTTTAAATAAAAGTATTGTTCAGTTCAAAGTTGCAAAATAGATAATATATATAACGATTAATTTTTTATTAAGACGCCCAATTTGTATACAAACATTAATTTTCAAAAACCAGGTGATTTTCCATCAGTCTGCAAAGATTCGTCAGATTCTTCATCTTTAGACTGGTCTTATAATACGTTATTTTTATTAGTTATTGGTAAAATGCCTATTAGGTTATGGTTATGTAATTCAAATGTAATAGTTTTGGGCTTTTTTTTACTAATACCACAACATTCATAGGATTTTAAGATGCTCTCTGGCTTTATTGCATTAAGTGGTGGTGAAAAAAATCTCAGAACTGTCGCCAAAATTTTCTTTCACTACTTTAATTTTTTAACGCATCTCTCTTTTGGATAACAGTATAAGACATTCTTATGTGTGTCTGTAATAATTAAATAAGAAAAACTAAAAAGAATTAATATTAACATAAATTCAAATTGAATGTCTGAGACATGTTTTATAAGTAAAACAAAAATATTAATTCAAATATTGCCATATAAATACATTCAATACAATATTCTAAAAATATTGATAAATTGAATTTTCAAAATTTCAAAAGTATATGCTCACTAAATTAAGGCCCATAAGTTTATATTTGACTGGGGTTACTTTCGCGAAACTCCGGTAGTTATTTTGGTGTGGTCATGATAATCAATATTTCACCTTATGATCGTTCCAGAAGTCCGGTAGCATTTTAAATAAAGAAAAAGATTGATATTTAAATAAATTTATTAGAATTAATAATTTTTATTATTTCCTTTCAAATTTAATATATCTGTTCAAAATCTTTTTTAGAACTTTCATATTTTTTGTTTCCATAGTTATACACAACTTCAAAAGTCTTTTAACTACTTGTTATCCTTATCAAGGTATCTTAAGTGTATATCTGCCATACTTTTAAAATAGTCATCATAAAACGCTTTAACGAAAATAATTTTTTTCATTTCAAAGACATTTTTCTAAAAAATCCTTAATTATTTTTCTTATTTTACCAATAAAACTGATTTATTGTCAATTTAAGTTATTTTATGGACAGTATTTTTTCTAAAATATTCAGGTGATTTCATATGCAATTAACAATAAAAGCAAAATAATTATTAATATATATTATTTAAAAATGAAATTAGGTGATGAAGGAAATTTAAATCTCCTTTGAAGTGTAAAAAGTTGATTTAGGCAAAACTTCCACAATAGTAGGACAAGGAATTTTTAATTTTAATCATTCTCAATAAATGTCAAATAAATAATCCATTTTGAAGTGTAATCAAATTCAATCAAAAGCGATTCAAGAAGAAATAAATGCAATACACATTATTTTTTTATTTAAATTTTATTTGGTTGATTAAAAATTTTATGTATAAATGAAATTTAAATTATTTTATTGTTTCACATTTATCAAGTATTAAATTGTAATATTAATTGATTTTTTTCAAATGGATTGAGTTTTCTTTAACTATGATATTTAAACAATTTTTTCTAATTAATTTTACATAATTATATTTTTAATCAATTAATTAAAATTAATAAATATCTAAAATGTTCAGGAAAATAATGTAAAGTGAGATTAATTGATTAGTTTTAAAAATTTGATTATTTATTGTTTTATGACTTAAATTTATTTTAAAATCAATAATTTTAAAATATGATTTAATTAATATGATTTATTTACTACAAAAATATATATATGCAAAAACTCAAAACTGTCCTAACAATCGATGCTTGAATTTATTAAGTCATAAATGTTAACTTTATGTTACACCATTTATTTAGACTTTCGAAAGATAAAATAATAATATAATATCAAAAGATAATGTTTTCAAACTTTTATATTGATAAAAAATCAAATCGAATGCGGATTATTAATATTTTCTTGGATACATTTGAAACATAAAATTTTTACAATTTCCCCCGTTTTAAATAATTAAGTAATATTATCTAAATTAGGTTATATTTGGGACCTTTTGTCACCTAGGGGAACCACAGATGCATAATCTGGCATTTGGTTGACTGTTTCACAAGCGACTTGGTGATTTCAATTTTCAGAGTGGCGAAATTCTCAGTTAAGTAACACTTGTAAAAATTATAATAATTATTTTGTGTCATTCACCAGGCCAATATTTACACAGTTCTAATTATGTCATTGAAATTGAAGAGATTCTGTCTTAAAACTATAACATAAATAGGGCCAAGGTGCACTATCACTAAGATATGTTCTACTACTTAATCGAAGCATAGGCATGTTAATATTGTAAAAAGCAACTTAAAGAAATTGTTTTTAATGATTCGTTGTATGGTTTTAAAATAAGTAAGCAGTACCGTTTTAAACAATATTCATTGATTAAATAAAGATAAATGTTTCACTTTAAATAATACAATAATCTTTAATTGTCTATCTCCGTGATTCTAGTTATGAAAATGGATTCATTGTTAAACAAAAGATTATATTAGAAAAGGAGAGTATTTTCCTTTACAGATGAGAATATTTTATAAATACTGTTACAATAAAATAGCATATTCCTTCTTTCTGTACAGAATGATATATTATAAAGCAATACCATTGGGTTGGAAGGAAGTCATTTAAATTTAATTTTAATGCTAAGGGTTTTTAAGTGTATTGCTTAAAATCAGTTATCTAATTATGATTTAACGATAAAACGGTTGAGGTCCAACTCTTCTCTTTTCATTATCACTCGGTTATGACGACATTAGATAAAGTGATATCTTGATTTTAACGTAAATTTTTATGTTCAAGTTTTGGTTTCGGTATGATGTATGTCTTATTTTGCTATATTTAACGTGGCTAATCTCAGTTAGAAAAAAATGAATAGTTTTAAAAATATTTTGTTTAAACAGTTCTATTTTCATCCTTTTAAAATAATTTTATTCAAGTTATTAAGTGGGTAGTCAAAATGTATTAGAAAATACAGTGCTTTGCATAATTATTATTTGCATAAAATTTAAAATGCAACATATTGCTTAAGGGACTAAAACATTTTTAACTTGGCCAGTAAATTATTACCGACATTCAAAAATTTAATAAAACTTTAATAACGAGAGTGGCTACCATCATCTGATTACAGCTTGAATCCTGCAACATCCAAAATTTGCAAGCCTTAAACCCAAATTACTCATTTTATCAAAAATTGACAATAAACGTGCGCGTGTCAATCATTGTTTACTGCCATACATGCAATGACACAAACATAGAAATCGTAATTGCTGCACTTTGTTAATCGATTTTTGTGTTTTTATTTTTTAATGTGTTTGCTATATAAAAAGTAAACAACGTTCATTTAAAGTTTTAAAATTAAATTTTTTATTTTCATAAAAATTGTAAAAATATAACACTATGATAAAGTTTTAAAACCAAAAACGCGAAGTTGTCTTTTGTGAAAGTGATCATTGCTCTGAGTCGGACGATGATGCCATTCAACTCTTGACAATCGCCCTCCGAATACGAAGAAGAAACGTAAATATTATGAATAGTATACGAATTTCTGATATATTTCAATGAACTAAAACTTCTGTGTGATTTGCTTAGAGATTCTTGAAAATACTAACATAAAATCATGCAACCAGAAAACAAAACAGTGATACAGTCGGTAAGCAAGTTACATTTTTCAAGCATAAATGTGTAGGGTTAAAAGAGTAAACTATGGGCTTCAAAAATTCCACGGTACCTAATTCTGGAGGATTGAAGGCATCATACGAAGTTGCACTCAGAGTTGCGAAGGCTAAAAAGCCTCACACAATAGCGGATGAATTGATTATTCTGTGTGAAATCGATACGGCAAAAGTAATTCTGGAAGAAACAATGTCCAACAAAGTTCGTGCAATCTCGTTATCCATCAACAAGTTACGTAGACGCATTGTAGATATGTCAGCCAATTTTAAAGAACACTTAATAAATTGTTTAAAAATGAGCAAAAAATCGCATTGCAGTTAGATGAATCAACTAATGTTGTTGACTGTGCGATAGTTTTGGTGTTCGTGCGATTTATCAACAGAGTTTCTTTTTTCTATAGAATTTCCAACCATAGCCACAGGTAATGAAATATTTCAGTGCCTAGATACCTTCATGACTGAAAGTGGTTTAGAGTCTAATAAATGTACGGGTATTACAACATATAGAGCTATGTAGCCATGACCAGCAAACATTTTGGGGTCATACGACTAATAGAGCAAGGTTTCGTGACACTGTTTATTACACAGTGAAGCACTAGCTGCAAAGGAACTAGGCAAAGAACTGCACGAAGTAATGACGAATGCTGTAGAAATTGTGAATCACATCAAAATCAGTGCTCTTAATGTACGATTGTTTTAAGTTTTCTGTTCTGAGATGGGTGCTGAACACAAGCACTTGTTGTTTCACATAGAGGTTCGGAGGCTGTCAAGAGATCGTGTTCTACAAAGATTTTGAATTAAGCCATGAAGTATGTGTATTTCTCTAAAACAAAAAATCAGCAATGTGCAGTTATCTGGTTAATAAAAATTGGTTATCTAAATTGGCATATTTGGTTGATATTTATAACCATCTCAATGATTTAAATTTGACTTTACAAGGTAAAAACAGTGATTTGTTCTTTCATGGAAATAAAATAAAAGCCTGTATGAAAAACTGACACAATGAAAAGTTGGTGCTAGTCAGGAACGTTTGGACATGTTTCCTTGTTTGACAGAATGCATTTTATCCAAGGAGAATTCCGATGATACATGATAGTACCACTCGAGAGCATCAAAATTACGATTACTAATCATCTTGAGTTGCTGCTTGCAAAGTTCAAACTTCATTTTTCTGCAGAAACAGCACAAATGGAGCATTATTCTTTGATCCGTAATGTCGTAATAACTGAGCTACACTATATTTCTAATCATCTCAAATTATAGAAGAATAATGAACTGGCTATTTTAATATTATTTATTTTAATTATTTAATAGTAATTCTAAATAAATAAATTAAAGTTCATAATTAGCATTAAAAGTTTTAGAGTAACTTCTAATTTCTAATCAGTAGTATGTTACCTCAACAAGAAAATAAATTTTTTCAATGAATTTTTTTCAGAATATTTATATTTTTTGGGAATATTCAAGATAGAACCACATGTTTGACAACATAACTGTAAATTAAAAGACATTAAACCACGCTACAAATTACGTTATAATCGGTTTAAAATTATTTCTTTTACAAAAATTAACAAGATTAAAAAGATTTGTTTTTGTTTGATAATTTTAGTTGAGGGTCGTACCCTCAATAACTAAAGATTCAAGTTAATAGTTGTGAGTTTTGTGCTTTTTAATATTTACTCAGTAGCAACTTCTAGGTTCGTTAAAGTGAACTAAAGGATTTGTGCCTGCATAAGAATTGAGTTCAAAATATTATTCTGTTAAAGTTAACTATATATGTATTGTATTTTAAGTGAATTTTCTTTAAATTTTAATCAGTGAAGTATTTGAAGTAACAGACAACGTTCATAATGATTTCTTCTAATTTTGAAAAAACTGGTAGAAGTAAACCATAAAGTGTCAGATATGATAACTGCAAGATTAATATTTTTAGTTAAGGTAAATAAACTTTTCAGTGTAGGTGTGATAAGAGGTAAATGTTAATCATATGAAATTATTTGTAATAGATTTGAATATACACTACCGTCCATAAATTTAATCGCACTTAATAAAATAGCTATTTTATAATGAAATGATCGCATTCTAAAATTTCCTAAAAGAAATAAATAATTTTAAAACACTTTAATTTTTTATGAAAAGTAACACGTATTATTACACAATAAGCACATTAACTAACATTTAAATTAAATGCTGTTTTCATCAAAATGACCATCTCTAGATTTAATAAGAGCCTGACATATTTGAGGTAGTCTGTCCAACAACTTTTGTAAGTACTGAGCATCAACAGATTCCCAAAAACTTTTAAGTGATAACCAAAAATTTTTTTTTCCACTTGGAGGATTTTTTCGCACCTCTCTATCCAAATGATCCCAGAGTTGTTCTATTGGATTGCAATCAGGGTTTTGAGATGGTCAAGTCAAAAATCTTCTGTAGAAAATCTTCTTTAAATACTTCTTTACCACTTTAGCAGTGTGTTTGGAATCGTTGTCTTGCTGGAAAAAAAAGTCTTCGCCAATTAATTCTGCTCTACAATTCAAAGCATGTTCTTTTAAAATGTCCAAGTAGACTTCTTTCGTCATTCTTCCATCCATTTTCACACGTCTTCCGACTTGTCCACCCCCAAAACAACCCCAAACCATGATGTTTCCTTCTCCATGCTTAATAGTTTGCACTATACATTCTTACAGTTTAGTTTCCCAAGCCCGACGACGGACAAATGATCGACGCTTATTGCCAAAAATTTCAAATTTGGATTCGTCTGTCCAAAGAACTTTATTCCAGTCTTCCGGTGTCCAATTA
>JBBMKC010220719.1:0-12251 GCA_037834085.1 Bipalium vagum
TTTGTTTAATAAAGTTGATTTTTAAAAAAGTTATGACTTCTTAAAGTATATGGTTATAAACCGCAATTACTCTTTTGAAAACCTAATACATACATATTTAGTCAATAGTAAAGATATGATTTATCGTCATTACAACACCAAAAATTAAAGACTTGGGGCTCACCCTCCATAGAGGCCATATATTTCCCCAACACATTTCCATCTCTTTAGATCTTTGGAACATATTCGTTTTGGGAATAAATTCCAAATGGGAGATGAGATCAGGCATCTGATCACATCATTTATTAACTCCAAATCTAAACAATTCTTTGCCAGATAAGTGATAGACTGTAATAATGGTGATTATGCCATTGATTAATGTAGCGTTTATATGTATTATTTTTGTAAAAACGACGTTTTTCTCTGATTTACCTAATAGTTCTTTTTTTGCTAACTTTTCTTTTAAAAAGTCTATTGTGGTATATGGTAATAAGAAGTTTTTTAATGATACATATGTTCGAATAGCAGTCTTCCAAATAGGATTTGATTTGTCCCCGTGTTTATAAGTCCAGTCGTCTGATTATCTCACGAATTTCTTATTGTTGTTTTTTTCCGAATTTGTTCAAGTTTTTTGTCTGAATATTTCAAAATGAACCAGGTATATACAATGACTCACAAAACTCTACACATATTTCTAACTTAGGAATTATAAGTCTCATAACTTTCGCAAATCTTACTTTTTTATTAAACAATATCCCGCATGAAAGCTAAAATGGTACTCTAAAAAATATAAATAATCCCATTGAAAAATTGTAGGGAACTCTGAAAAGAAAGCTTGGAGCTTAATATAGTACACCAAAAAGCATGCAAGAGTTGTGGCGCAAAAAAGAGTCTGAATGGAAAAAAATTTCTCGAGAAGAATGTTTATTTGATGAATCATCGGCATATATTTTACCATCATTGTATTTATTTTAGCTTTCTGCCAAATTCTAGATATGGTTAAACGAGAAACAGCAAATTTACTGGCAACTTCATTAATTGCACCATACATCAACATTTTCGCGTTTTTTACTCACTGTAGCAGAAGTTTAAAATTTCCATTAAGCTGCTCAGCAGTTAATTGCTTTGCTTTGAATAGTCTTCGTTTAATATTGATATTTCCCGAATCCATAGTTGTAGTATTTAGTTTACGTCGGGTAATAAGTAATTTTTATAAATTTTTAAATGAACTAAAAATTACATAAAATATTGCAAATTATTTTCAATCAGATTCATATATTAATCAGCATGAGTACCTGGTTTTATTAATCATACAATATAAAAAGCTTAAAATCTTACATAAGTGTTCATAATCGGAAAGCTTTGTACAAAAGTATACCATAATTTGAGACAGAGATAGTATAATTTCATGTGAAATAAATGGTACGGATAAAACACTGAAAGTTTTAAATAACAGAAACCGAAAGTTTTTTAATCACAACGATATCGCAAATCACGAGGGCAAGGATTTTTGTGAGATTTTTATCCAGAACAAATATATATTTTGATTTTGTTTGGTCCTAGATGAATTGAGTTAATGATTTTCATCAATGAGAGTCAGATTTATAATAATTTTTAGAAAAAGAAGAGAGGCTGTTCTGTAATCCCTAAGGAGATGAATATCGCTTGGAATAAAATGCGACTAGCAGCAATGAACACCCTAATCAAAAGCAACCATCGTCTTTAAATGGAAGTTTACGATTACATATTTAGTATCTATTCTTGGTTAATTATCTCTACCGGTACCGTCCATCAGTGGGATCATCTGGATCGGCAATAAAGAAAATCTTTACGTAATTACTATTATTACTTATTTACTTATTACTAATAATATTTATAATTAATGTTATTATTATTTAGTAATAAAAATTAGATTGCTAGTAATAAAAGTGGATTGCCACAAAAAGTCCTTGCAGAATTTGTTCGTCAGAAGAAGCAATTTGTAGGTAAAGAAGAAATTTATCGTGGGAACAAAGCTGTCACATTAATAAGTGAATATTATATTTATGTCCTCAATTATGCTTACGGTGGGTTCTGTGTTGTTAGGGTATTTCTGAGCACTGAAAGAGACTTTGTCATGAAACTCTTTATTAGAGCGTCCATCGGCTCTGAAAGAGAGATCCACACATATACAATTTTAGTAATTACTTCTGAACTAATATTTCTTTAAAACAATGTTTTTGGAAAATTTTGGTTTTTAAATATTGAGATCTCTGAAATCTTGCACTTAGAGAAAATTTAAGTCATAGCTAGAAATAATAATTTTCCAAAGAAAATCTGAAAATTCTTAAATTAATAGATGAAAATGTATTTATAACACTTTAAATTCTTAATAATAGAATACTTTAAAAATACATTGAGGTTTCTACAAGCTATTCAATTATAGATATTAAATATTATTTAATTATTATAAATATTCGAAATTTAAGTGAGTTTAAAAATTGTTTTTTAAAATACCTGAATGATTATATGAAATTTGAAAAATGACATTTTTGAAAGTGTATTAATAAATAATCTTTATAGTTAAACTATATTAATATAATTAAAAATTGGTTTGTTTAATTAATTTACTTTTGTTACGAAAGGCTAATTCACATTTGTATATACGGTATTCATATTGAATTTGAATTATTACTTTTTATTTTTATTGTATTATAGCATTTTACTAAGATGAACTCGGCTGAAATATTGAAATCCACTGAGCTTGATACTATTCCTAAAAATTTGATAAGTTCCGATATAGATTTATTTAATAAAGTTAAACAAGTTCAATTTGATTTTTATCATGTAATAATTATGGATTTATTCATTTTCATTAACAAAGGTTACCGAACTTACCGGATGTTCAAATGATATAGCTTTAACAACATTATTTGATTCAAATTATAGCATTGAAATGGCTATAGATAAAATATTTGAACAAACTCAAAGACAATTAATTGGTGATACAAATAAAGCTAATAATGATTGGAAAGAAGTGGCAAAATATAAGAAAAAACAATCTATCGAAGCAAATCCTGCTGAGGCCAATGTAACGATTTTTAAAAAAATTAACTCTTGTCTTATACAATATGCGTAGACGGAAAATGTCAATGAAATTTCAGAATTCAAAACGGTTAGTGATAAACTGAAATCTGGTCATCGTGGAAATGGAAGAGGTCGGGTAAGATTTAGTCAAAACAATGGTAGAAATAATTACACAAAAACATTGCAAAACAATGACAAAGATGATTTGGTATTTATCTTAAATGTTATAAACTCATATATAATCAAAATTTAATGAACTAGGGAGACTCGGTACCACCGATAATGTATGGAAATAAAACCACAATTTCACATGGATATAATAGAAGGTCGCAATATCGTTTCAGTTCTTCGAATCAAAGAGGTCGTCCAAAGCACCACAGAGCAAATGTAGATAATATGCTGGATGAAAGTATTGATTATGAGGCAGATCGGTTCAATAGTGAGATCTATTAAACATTGATATATCATTAAATTATATAATTGCAGAATATAACCATAACTTAGAAGTCTGTAACGATTGGATACCAGAAATCAATGGTAAGTCTAATGAATGCAGTGAACTGGATCGATCAGCGTTTGATAACAATTACAATTGTGACGAAACAGTATCATATCACAATTTGCCTAAGAGGTTTGGTTGCTTATACTATTATCGATCATTAAATTCTTGTTCACAGTGCCTTACCAATGGAAAGTTTTGAAAACAAATTCGTGGAATCTTGTTGTACAAACACTAAGAAAATCAGTTCCGATTTATTATCATTATCGATTTCCAAAGAGATAAAGTCCAACCAATTGAATCCCCTAGAATTAGTTGCGAATTGTACGAGCAAAAATGGAATTTTTGGTGAATTCTCGCGCACAAAGCCACCTGCACTATCATCAAAGGTGCCACTGGAACCAGTGAAACTGCTGACTCCCACCGGTGTTGTTACTAGTAACAAAACGGGATTTAACTTCTCATTCGGTTTCGATTTTGATGAATATTTTCTCAAAGAAGCGGAAACTGTCGCAGTGATTACCAATAAATCAATTGTCGATCCTTCTAAGTCTTTCATTTCAAAAATCATGTCTACTCAACAACAGGATTTCGAGGGAATCATTACTTCCTCATCATCAAATACCAAACCGGTTATTAATACCAAAGAATCCAATCACAAAACGATGGAAAAGGAAGACTATCATCAATCAATTATCTTTCCCGAAAGCGATTCACAGATGCCGCCATGTATATCGTCACGATTGTCGGAAAGTAATAACGATAAAAACATTGTTCCCATTGTCATATCGACATCGGGATCAATACCGGGCACCGAAATTGTCAGAACGAGTCAGGTTTCGCCGACAGAAAAGAAATTGTTGCACAACACCAATAGTGTTGTAAGTGGTTACAAAATCCTCGATAATCCTCATCAATCGTCGATTAACAGTGCCATGTTGCCTACCCCGTCCCAGTTGTGCGCACCAACCGCTCATCCTCATTTGCTACAACAATTCCAGAACAATCCTCAATATTTTTCGCTCTTAAACCTGCCCAACGGTTCGTCGATATTTGGCGGCGGTTGTCACATGAATCATTTGAACGATTTTGGGGACATGGTTACCACCGGACCGTCTGATGATATCAACCACCAGCATCATCATCAGATCGTGCATATCGATCCGGTTGCTAGTGGTAGCAACAAAGACTTTAATCATAAAGCCTCTCTCAATTCAAAAAACAACAGCGTGGCTCAGTCTTTGTCAATGAATTCCAGTTCCGACAACAGTAACACTCCAGGAACGCAGCATTCGTCATCAACCATTTTGCCTGCTGTTCCCATGTCAAATATTTGTTGCTTTCCTTCCGTGTACATGAACAATTTCACCAATTTTATGCCAACGGTTCCCTCTAATCACGCCAATCAGACCCAATCGGTTCCCGACGTAACCCAATCTGTCGTTTCCAACAAATCCGTCTATAATTTTCCTACGGCCGCCACTCATCGCAACTACCAACTGTCGGAAGAGTATAACGATACAAACAAATTCGAAGAATTAATTCCTAATAAACAGAAGTTCCAACGATCCCAAAATTACGGTTCCAATTTCAGCGGGGTTGGGATTAACAAATCCCAAGAACCCGCCGATTCGCTGGACATAGAGAAGCCAGTCAAACACGGGAATAACGGTTCGGGACAAATCCAACGACAGCAGCAACCACCGAACCAAGCGTCAACTATGGCATCGTCTTCGAATAGGACAAATCATCATCATCAACAGCAACAACAGCCGCAACCACAACAGATTCAACAATCGGTTTCCAATGATCCACGATTTATGGCTTTTCACCACCATCAAAACCATCCATATCCAAATAACATCTTCAATTGCGTTACAGCCACCGGAGCTCACTCCACCGCTCCCCATCCGTACGCTATGGCCCATCAAGGTGGCAGCTTGCAGCCGTTGCATCCCCAAATTCAATTGATGCAACAGCAGATGCATAATTTTTCTCCATCATATCAATTTCAAGTACTGAAAAGCCTTTATTATTAACCATTTTCAATAGTTATATTTGATTAATGTATTTCACTAGAAAACTTCTCTGATTAATTACATTTAATCGATTGATAAAAATTTTTAATATGAGATTAATTTAATTATTATTGAATTTATTTATATTTTTGAGTTATTAATTAATTATTTATCAATCTTATATCTTATAGTTCACACAGATATAATGATTATTTATTTTCAATAACATTTCACTGATTAATGGTATTTTTTCGAATAATTGAAGTTTCAATATTTAATGATTACTTCTGTATTTATTGAATTCGAAGATTTAATTATATTGATTTTATAAAAAATTTCAATGATTTATTAATAATTTAATTTTGTTTATTTTATCTATTAATTGTTATTGATTTACAATGGATGTATTTATTTTTAGGAACATCTAATGACATCGATGGTTTCGAACGCAACTAGCAGGAACAATATTTCTCAAGGATCTGGATCAGGAAGCAATCAGTCAAGAAGTAACCGTTCAACAAATCAGTTGTGGCATCCATCGAATTGATTCGGGTGGAAGAAAATGATGATCGATCGCTGCTCTGAATTCTTCATTCATATTTAAAAAAAATTTCAATTACGCCAATAATATTATTGTTGATTGTGTCTGTGTGTCTTGTTTTTATTACCGAGATCTGCTTATATTGCCTCATTCATTGTCCATAAGATTCAGATGCGTGATGTTTGATAATAATACTGGATTGTATGGAACTTGCAATTTTTATTATATTATCAGATAAGTGAAATTTATTGTATGATCTCAACACAATGAACTCAATAACTCAAAATAAATAATAATGTATCTTAAGCATTCAAGCTAATTTTAATATACGCAGGTTTTGTGTTGTGTTTTGATTAACTATTCTTAATATAAATAAATCTCGAAATATAGATAAGTTAAAAATTAACAAATAGGGTCATTTATGAAATTAAAATTCTAAATTCTAGTTTAATAGTGAATAGAATACTAAGATTAAGTGAATGCAATAGAGATTATTCAACATTCGTTAATCTTTAACTAGTATTGGTATTTTTTTCTTTTAAAACATTGTAATTCCTGGGCATTATCTAAAAATAATTTTTAATTAGTTATAAAATTTTGTTTAAATAAATGAATTTTACCTTCCAAATATTTAAAGCATAACTTAAAAATTTATTTTCATCTTATTGTCCATTAAATTTGCAGCAGCCAATGAAAAAACTTAAGTTATTTGAAAGTGGTGGTCTACGACGAATGAAAAAGTTTATTTGTCTTAAGTGATGGTTATTATGAACTCTCATTATATAATTCTAGCTTGGTGTCTAAACCTTCGAGCGGTGTCAACAAAAAATAAAAATAAATACAGAAAATTAAAAATTCATACTAAATCCGGCTATATTATAAAATATCTGCTATTCTACTGCACCACTCCCGCAGAACTTAATTTACACAAAGAATTGAAAACGAAAAAAAATTTCCTGGGAGAACTCAAAGAAAAAAACAGCTAAATTCAATATTTAATTTCACGATGGCAAATTTAAGTGCCTCAACCATTCAGGAATTTACGATATGAGAGATACATGTACTTCAACACATTTTCAAGAAATATCCGAAAATTCCTGAATATATTACTGAAAAACAAGATCATGTTAATGAAAAACTAGAGAAAATAATTGGAAAATTATAGAAAGAAAATGGTTTGGTGAAAACATCTTTTTTTATTAACAACTGCTTAGACAGTTTCAAAGGATGCACGACCTTGAATATAAGTATAAGACCAATATCCAGGAAGACACCTAAATCCACTTTTAACAAAAAAAATGAAAACATGGATAAAAATCTTTGATCAAATCAGACAAAGATTATTAATCAGCAATACAAGATTAAAGATAATTCAGTGATTCCGGAAAAAAAACATAAATAGTGCAGAAGAGTTTTATTTTAAAGTGACTAAGTTTTAGAGAAACTTAGTCCGCTCTAATCTTAAAAGTCATCAATCGTAGGTTTATCTAATCTTGTCAAAATATTTCTTTTTTCTTTTATATTATTAGAATTATTTAATTATCTTGGCTCTTCTTTTTAAATATTAACCAATTTTTATTTTTATCTCTGGTTCTCACTATCTATTATTTCCCTTTGGCTCCAATGCCGAGCAATTTATTTCTTCCAAGGTATATATAACTTATCACATTTACGTCAAACAAAGCATTGGACAGATAGAAATTTCTAGCTCGCAAGTAATAAATGAGTGTTATCATTTATATAAAATATAAAAATAAGAATTAATTCATAGTCTTTAACATCAGATTGTAAAGAAATAAATAAGGAACTGGATATTATAAAAGAAAGGTTAAAAAAGAATGCATATCCAGATAGAAAGATAGAAAAGATCAATAATGAAACAATTAATAACCGAAAAAGAGAAAGATGTAAAGAAAAGTGAAAATAGAAAAGAAGAATTCAAGAACGTACTTAAAACATCCTTAATTATTACCTATCAAAATACAAATCAAAAAGGAACTCATTAGGTTGAATATTATAAAAAATTTTACTTTGATTCTTGCGGCTAATCAACACTTAAAGATTTAGAAAAACATGTTAAAGAATATAATAAATTTGATTTTCAGTCTGAAACAGATTTAGAGTACTGTGGACAATTATCTTTATATGTTTTATATCAACTTTTTCAGGGGAAAAATTGAGGAAATTTTAGAAGAGTTGGAGTATGTTATTTTTGAGAAGTTGAAACTAAAAATTAAATTTTAAAAATGCAAGATGTTTCAGGCGATAAAGTTTTTGTCAATTTTGCTGAAAATGGAGAATACAGTGAAATCTGCGTAAAATGAACTAAGACTAAGAATTATCGGCAGTAATTTTACTTTTCAACCGGACAATGATCCCAAAAATAAAGCCAAACTATGTCAGGATTATTTGAAAAAGATGGAAAAGAAAAATATCATAAAAATAATGATCTGGCCCCTTCGATCACCTAACCTTAATCCCAAAGAGTTACTATGGGATGAATTGGACCGAGGTAACATAGATGAAGCTGCGGTTTAATGCTTAATTAGTTATTTAAAAATTTTCTTGTTACTGTTTGGTAATTATAAATTATTATAAATATGTGTTGAAAAAATCTTAAGTTTTATTGCTTTTTTGTAAGAATTGTTTTGAGTTCAAAGTTATACTTAAAAAGTGTACAAATACTTTCCGACGGCAGTGTAGATGATAAAGTAAATATAATAAGAAGTGAAAAAATAATTAATTTAAATGATAAAACAATTAATATAAAAAAATTGAAAATGACTTAAATGAATTAAATATAAAAATTAAAAATATAGAAAAAGAATTCATTCCATGATGAAAAACTAAAATCGAAAAAATATATTTCCAAACTAAAAATCTTTTATGCAGAAGATGATTATAAAAAATTAGATGAAACATTTAAATCAAATATTTGGTTTTCATTTTGGAAATCACCGATATCAAAAAGTATAAAAGTTTCTGGTCTAAATATCACTGCAAATAATGATGGATATTTATTTGGAAATATTTCTAATTCTTTAATTGAACCTTTTACAATAATATTAGTTGCAGAAAAAATCAATTATAAAAAAGATCATATTATAAATTTTGGAACAGAAAAAAAATCATGTTTTTGGTTGGTATGATAATAATAGGAATTATTTTTTCTTTTTCAAAATTTATATTAAAAAATGGAAATTGAACCAACTGCTCCTTTTGAAAAATTTTATCCAAACTTAAAAAGTAATGAAAATAAGAGAAAATTATCTTCCAAATTTATTTATGAAGATTCTAATCCTTTATTAGATCAATTAGAAAAATTTAAAATTGAAAAGTTTATGAATGAAAAAAAAGTTTTAAAAGACTTATTAACACATTATAATGAATTAAAATTTAAATACAAAAAAACAGATTCTCATTTAAAATTAGGAACAAATGCTGTAACAGGAATTGTTGGAGTTGGATTTGCAAAAATGACAGGAGTTTCTACTTTAGAAATTGGATTAGTTATTTATATTCAAATTGGTACTTCAATTTTTACTGCATTAAATTTATTTATTACTGAAACAATTAGTAAAAATATTACAAGTAAAAGAAAAAAACTTTATTGAGAAATTTGTGAATCAATAAAAAATTCAATTAGTAAACTTTATATTTTTCAGATGAAAGCATTAGAAGATAAAATATTAACTAATGAAGAAATTGAACTTGCAAAAATAATTATTAATAAATATAAAGAAAATATTAAAAAAAATAAAAAATGGAAATGTTATTGAAAACGTTAAAAATGAAACTAAGAAAGAGTTGAAAAAAGAATTGAAAAAAGAGTATCTAAAAAAGTTAAAACTTTATAAAAAAAATCTGATTTTAAAAAAATGAGTGCAATATTTAGTAAAAATTATTTGAATTAAATAATATTTTATATTTATTAGAAATTTTTCATATCTTAAAAATTATTGAAATTAACTCCCTTAAAGATATTTATGAATTTTTAGAAATAGAATATTTTCTTTTCCATGGGAATGTTAAGTTCCTAAAAGGATGGTTGATTTTACAGAAACGTATATGAACTTTTAGGTCACTTAACAAAGTCTATGCTATCAGAAGGGTTTACGGATGAACGTTGGAACACCACTACTAATTACTGTCACAATAAAAAAGTAAATCGATCACAAGAAAAATGTAAATGAACTAAGATAACTCAAATTTTAATAGCAAAATCTTTATTAAAAATTGTAATACAAAGATTTGTTTACAAAGATTAATTAGTTTTGTTGCTGATCTACAGAATCTTTAAACACAGGCTTACCCTAGTACTTCAACTTCCTAGTTAAAGCCCTCAGGAAGTTTACCAGCTAGCGGCTGTGTAAACTTTAAAAAACAAAAGAAATAATGGAAATAACAACAAGAATTATTTGATCTACGGTGAAGCACCGAGTAATTATTCTCAAGGAACAAATTAATTAAAAGTCACGTCAATCGGTTAAGATTGCGCAACTGTGCTTGATTATTTAGGTTAATAGAATTTAGATTTAATACTTCTGTGCTCACAGAGTATAATCGTTTTCGATAATGATAATAATAACACAAGTGACTACACAATTTACTTCTACTTCATGTTGAACGAGTTGTGAACCTTCTGGTATTTATGATTCTTTCTCTACAAGGTTATTCTCAGTTTTAATGAATGATTGACTTGGAATTTGAATATGCAAATTTCTGAGATAATCGCGACTTGTTATTGGATTATTATGTGCTGATTATTTTTCAAAGCTAGTTACTCTTTCTGTTCTATTTCATTGCCTGCTGGATTTACCTTGCCTTTGGTGAGATTTATTGTGCCTCTTTTTACTGTTTTTCTTGTGTTTATATATAAAAATTTTATTATAATTTCTATCTTTAGAAATTCATATAATTTTATGTCTAAAATCTATTTTTAGTAACCTGTATAATTTTATTTGTATTATTTTCTAATTTTAGTAATTATTAATATCTATTATTATTTTTTTTATAATTTCCTTATTTATTGTTTTTCTGATTAAAAACAATAATAATAATAATAATAATAAATTAATTAATTAAAAGAGAGTCTTCCGATGATCAGCCACAAAGCTTTACACAATAAAGATAAAATCAAAAAATTTATTAAAATCACGACATTCATTGATCATAAAAAGCAAATATTTTTCTTCATAAAGAAAATCCACCAGAATATAATGATGCGAATTATAAAAACATATTTGAACCTGTTACAAACTTACCAGAAACCATAGGACCTAATGTCGATGGTGATTATATAATAATAAATAAAATTAAGATGAGGATAATAAAAGAAAATAATGAAATATTTTTAATGGAAAATGATTTTAAAAAGAAATTAACAAATGAAGTAATATATATGATTAAAGGATATACAGGTTATGAAGATCGAAATTACAACATAGAAAATATAGAACAATATTTAGATTTAATGAAATATGTAAATGAAAATTTTAAATCTAATCATATTAAAACTCTTGAATCCATTTATCAAGAACAGTTACACAAAAAACATATTGGTAAAGGTTATAAAATTTACAAACCAAAACATTCGCTTGATCAATTTATAACTTTACGAAAATATTTATCTGCTAAAAAGTTGGTCATTATACTCTTCAGCATTTAATTTTAAAAATTTTAAATAAATTAAAAGAGCAAAAAAAATTACAGATAAAAAGTATGAAAAACTAATTAAAAAAATGAAATGGAAAAAGCGACTGAAAGGTCTAGAAAACTCTGTTGTCGTTTTACAAAAAATATAAAATCTCTTATCTGAAAAAATTTCAACATCATTTGTTGTACAAAGTAAATATTCCGATATTACTTTTAAATTTCAAACTCCTATAGTTCTTGATCCTAATTTTAGCTATGAATTATCATTAGTTTTTTTTACTTTTAATTCAATTTTTAATATAAATAAAAACAATAATAAAATAATTGTAAAAAAAAGGATAATAATTTTTGTTCAGATTTTTTAGATGATAACACAATTCAAATTAATAATCATAAAAACTTACCCTCAATATTTTGAATGTTAATTATTGGTCCTTCAGGATCAGGAAAAACAGAATTATTATATAAAATGTTATTAACTCCAAATTTTATT
>JBBMKC010220730.1:0-12251 GCA_037834085.1 Bipalium vagum
TATTATTATTATTATTATTATTATTATTATTATTATTATTATTATTATTATTATTATTATTATTTGTGATAGTGTTGTTTTTGGCATATCTTTTTAATGAGAACTAAACATCGCTGTTCACGAAATTTTTTTTAGATATTTTAAGCTGTTAATAATAGCAACAGAAAGTCAAAAATCAATTTTGACTGTTCTCGTCTAATTTAGACATATCATTCTCATCTGTGTCCTGTTGAGACATATCATAATAATCATCTACTGAGCCTTCGCTTGTGGTTTTATTATCATTATTTTGAAATTTGTCCAAAGATCGTCGCCGGGCATTCATGAAAAAATTGGCAACTGTTGATAATTCTAGGTGAAGTTGTTGAGCAATCGTCGTTTGCATATCTTTGCTGGGTCTTTTTGTTTCTTTGAATATTGCATGCAATGTTCGCCTTTGAATGTCAGTGAAAACCAGTCTGGGTTTTTTAGAGCCGGAATTTTGAGATTGTGGAAAATCATCGATTTTTCTTTTGAAAGCTAAATGCAAAAAATTATTCCTTTTTTATAAGTCATTTTGACCAACATTCTTTAAGGAAAGCCATTCTTTGCTGTTCGGGCTCTTGTAACCATTTCCACATTTTCCTGAATGTTTCTCTACCAGATTTTAATTTGTTCCAAGGCTTAGGATTTCTTAATAAGTCTGACAGTGTACCTTGACTTCTTTTTAAAACTCTTTGAGCAAACACGGCCTGAGGAATTCCATAACGTTTTAATTCTGAACAGATTTTACTGGCAATATCCTATTTTGTTTAAAAATGAAAATAATACACTTAAGCAAACAAAAATCCTTACAACTGTGTCGAGATCATTTTCATAAACCTCTTGATAATGTTCATCATCGTCCCGATCATTTTCATTCCCATAACTAATTGAATTGGCATTTTCTGATGATACAGCTAAAATGTTAATCACTATTATTATAAAATATAATAATAATAATAATAATAATAATAATAATAATAATAATAATAATAATAATAATAAAACATTCCATCTTTTCGAAATAAACTTTATTAAGGTATGAAATCTTCAAATATTTCAATAAAAGGAAAAATTAAAACAAATAACCCAATGTCTCAGTACAAGTTCAATAAGTTATTAAATTTATCCTTAATCTTTTACAATTTTGTTGGATTTTTAATTAATATCTTTTCGAAACCACAACGAACAGACATTATTTTATTTTAACAGACTTTTCCTTTAAATGCAAAAACACATCATACACAAAGTACGA
This sequence comes from Bipalium vagum, assembly GCA_037834085.1. Taxonomy (NCBI): domain Eukaryota; kingdom Metazoa; phylum Platyhelminthes; order Tricladida; family Geoplanidae; genus Bipalium; species Bipalium vagum. The sequence continues at coordinate 1,277 of JBBMKC010220730.1, forward strand.
CTACATGTATTTTCGTTTAAGTGACATCTTCTGAAATTTTATAACATTAATAGTAACAGGTGTTAAGAACTTTTACTCAGAAATAAGACGTTTAAAATTTCTCAGTAATTTATTTTCAGTAATATTTTTTAAACAAATCAGAGTTCATACCAATCAGAAAATTAAAAATTGTCTGAAAAACTAATTTACTTAAATTCGATGTTAAAAATTCCTAATAAAGTACTGTTATGATCGCATTTCACTGATGTATAATATCAAAAGTATTGAAATTGATAAAAATTCTGCCACTGCAATTTTAGATCATGTAATTTATATTTTACAAAAAATACCTATTTAATAAAATATGATATTTTTGATTGTAAATAGACAAGTCACAAAAATTGACCGGATTAATGGAAAGCAAGATTGTTAGTAATTTGGAGATATAGTAATAGAAGATTTTATTGCTTTTTGAAATAAAAGAAAAACAAGTCAAAAAAATAATATCTCCTGTACCAGAATATTGTATGTTTTAAATATTCCCCAGTGTTCTTAAAATTATTGTAATTCTAAAATCGTTAAGTATACGTACTTGTTGAACTATAATTTTATAATAAAATATTAATTATTAAATTTGATATTAAATTAAAAAATATATAGCAGTGTTATATAGCTTTTTTTCTTAAAAAAACTGAATTATATAAAGAATAAAATTAATTAGAGAATTGATTTCATTGATCTGAAAAAAAATCTTTAATTTTTGATATTAAGCGGTTAATTTCTAATAATGTTATTTTAAAATAAAATAACAAATAAATTATATTAAACGGAAACCGGTTAGAAAGCAAGGTGACATTAAGAAGGTAAAATTTTATTATTTCAACGGGATAAAGAAAATTCTTCATTTTTACCAGATATTAAACGAGTCATGAAAATAAGCATGGTCATATTAAGAAGATTGCACTGTATAATATAATTTAAAATATGATCTTAACAATAAAATATTCAAAATATACTTTTCAATGTAATTGCAACGTGTTTTAATTTAAAATTTTAATTTATTTTTATTTGAAGAAATCCTTTTAATTAAATATTTCCTAAAAAACCAAAAAATGAATAACTCGTATTTATTACTTCTTTAAATCTTGCTTTAGTTATCTTAAGAGTGAAATAAGCTGAAAATATTATACAAAACCTTATAAAAGATGATTAAAGTTATCTTTGTTATAAATATTCACTTAATTATATTAGTTTCTATCGTATCTTAATTAGAACTAAAATAAATCCAATGATAATTGTGATACTGAATTATGAAACTGAAATTTTAACTTAATCGGGTTATAAAAATAATAAATGAATAGAATGCTAATTGAATTTAAAGAGATTAGTCAATATATAATTTATAATTAAAATATCATTTATTCAGCACCTTATATTGACAAACATTTATCAAACTAAATTAACGAATCAATAATTTCATAATAGTATGAGTTATTATTATCAGATCACTTCTTTTAATATGATCAGAGTTTCTAATAAAGAAATTAAATAGATTCAAAATCTTATATTTTAATTATATATTGATCTTTAATTATTATTTTTTATGTATACCGTGTTTCCCCTATTATACGACATGTCCTCTATTCAAGTAAAAATTGTAAAATGCCTTATAATATTCAAAATATTTCAAATAAATAAAATAATAAATATAAACAATTTATCTTCGAACAACCAGTGATGCTGCTCTTCTCTCAGCAACCAAATCGAAAATCATATCTTCGAGTTCTGAAAACAATGGCTTTTGTCTGCATCCACACTTGCGCTTTTTCTCATTGCCCTCATTTGTCTGTTGACAAATATCAAGGTATATCTCTCGCCATTTTTTAATCGTATGCATAGGTAATTATTTCGTTTCGCAGAAATCCCGTAGATTTGAAGCATTTCTGGATTCTTTCACTATGCTTTTCTTTTATAATCTTGCGAGTAGCTTTATCATTTTTCAGCCACTTTGTATTTCTATGATATATCATAAATCATATAATCACTATAATCAATCATTCCGTTTAATAGTAAATTAACTAAATGACATAACAAAATTAATAGATATCTTAAAAACAGGGAATGTCTTATAATAGTGGAAACATGGTAAAAGTTATAAAACGATATAACCTAATTGCGAAACTAAACTTAACTCTAAATTATTACAGTGAAATATTTGTCAAAAATATTGAAAAAAGCTGTGAACGAATACTTTATAATTTCAGATCTTATAATTGTTTTCCATTTCTAAGTGAATTTATCTGACTAAATTAAAAATTACACATTAATTTTTATCACAGCAAAATTTTCGAAATTTAGTTTGGATAATCAGAGTTTACTTGATCATTTTTATACACACATGTATGTAAAAATTCAATATAAATAATTTTATTTTAACTGCTAAATCATTTTTATATACATATACCGTTCAGCTTCCATTGTCTTAAAAACCAAATGAATTACAATTTAATAATATTCTCCAAGGTATATCAAATATTTGAAAAAACTAAGAAAAAATGATTTTTTTAGAATTTTTCGAGCAGTCAACATATACACACAAAAGACCGTATCCAAGATTTTGAGATATCTCTAAATATGATTATCAACATTACTTTGAAGCAGTATAGAATCACATTGAAAGCATTTTTGAATAATTTTTAAAATTTTTTCATATTTTAAGATTTGGCTTTTATTTCATACTAGTCATCTTTTCTTTAATGTGAATTTTACTCTTACATAGTGAACCAATAGAGAGATTAATATTTTTTAATAATGATGACGGAAGAAATTAAATTAGGTGTGATGTATTTAACAAAAAGGAGAATATTTTGATAAAATATCCACAAATATAAGGAAAACAATTATCGATATGTTAAAAGATCATACTGAAACATAAGAATTTAAAATGATTGGTTTCATAAACAATTTTATAAAAATTTACCATATCTTACAACAATTAAAAAATTCTTTCATCTGTAAAAGCTTTAAATGGCAAAACCAATATTGAATTTAGGATAATATACTTTTATACCAGTTGAAATAAGTTGAAGGAAGACAAGGAATAAAACCAATCGAAATTGGTTGGTCACACAGAATAACAGGAAATATGATGAAACCAGAAATAAAATCTTAACCCTAAATTAGCTTTTTAATCATTATAAAAGTTAGTTATTTAGCCCAACTCTATCATCAATTAAATGGAAATTAGAAAAACCTTTTCGATATAAAATAGGAAAATAAATATATATATTTAAGAATTATCTAAAGAGCGTCATTACTATCAGCATTAGATAAAGACGTAGGATATTAATAAGAAATGAAAGTTTGAATATAATAAGAAAATGAAACAAAACTCAAAACTAAAAAATAAATAATATTCTTTCATATTTTATTTATTCAATATAATCTCAGTTCATCTAATATATTTAATAAAATAAATTTTGAAACTTGATAAAATCACATTTACTAAGTCTCTCACTCACAAATATCAATTTTTCAAAATTAGAACACTACTTAACTTTTAATCTTTTGTTTAAAATAGGATTATTTTTAATCAAAGAGAATGTATTTTTATTTTAAAATTGTGCCTATAATTTAAAACATCTCCATAAAATATATATTTCATTTAAAAATTTTATTATATACCTTAAATCAAACTTTATTTATTGAAAATAATTTCTTAGTTAATATTGATGAGCTGATCATTGATTCTTATCAACAAATTATATTCTTTATTAATTCAAGATTTATATTTTAAGATTTTATAAATCGATAAAGTCAATGTACACATTAGAATTATTTAACTGATTTTAATTAAAAAAAATAATTAAATTATATTGATAAATAATAATTGTTAACTGACAAATGCAAAATTTTTCTAAGTTACATTTTCAAGTAAATCGAAGTTAAAATATTTTTAAAAGATAATTAGGAAAATTATTGGGTTTTATTCTAAGGTCGTTTTTTTTCAATGAATTTGTGGAAAATGTGATTTTAGTCATCCATCAGCAGTTACACTGTAATATGGTAAAAATTCTGATAAAAAATCATTAGATAAAAAATTATATTTAATATTGAAATGTCACTTTTATGATGTATATTCTACCTGTTCCTCATTTATTCCATGAATTTTTAAAAAGAATTATGAATATCTTATTCATCTGATATTTTTATATTCAATTTCTTATTGAACAACGTAGAACAAATATATAAAAATAAAGATTGAGTTTAAATTCCTCCAATTTACGAAAATTAATTGCTTTCTTAATTAAAATAAAATTTAATACAATTTGATAAGGAGTATAGCTTTAAGATTATATTACCTAAATGAGTTGATTAAAACTAAAATATAAATATACAGAAATATATTCTCACTAATAAAATGTGAAAATTTTGTTTCAGATTGAAGAATTTTTCTAACATTATTTTTTATTCATATAGATATAACTGGAATCAACATAGTTTTTTAAAATAATTATTTATTTTTACTTGTTATTATTATATCAAAATTATTAATTATTTCAATTTGGATTTTGTAACAGAATATTTTTCTATTTATAAAATGCAATATTAGGTTATGCAAAATATAATATCGTTTTTTAACATTGAATTCTGAATTATAAAAAACAAAACAAAATTAATCAAAAAAAAATTCGATTCAACACACCTTAGCAAACATGGCAGAAGCTTATTTATATAATGTTGTGTGAAATAAAATCACAATAAATAAAGTCACAATGCAGAAGAGAAATGGTCATTATTGTTGAAAAAATGATCGAAGACAACTTCAAATAAATGATTTTTCTGATTTTCGTACAATTGATGAGAAACTCAGTTGTCCAGCGTTGTTGACTTACCAATTTCTCCACATTTGTTCCAATACAGACATCCTTTTTTTGAAATTTATCGAACTCTTGTACTTGAATTGGTCTATTTTGATGGTAGTCTTTTGACCATGTCCTTCATCTTCGAGCGTCTTATTTCCATCGAGAAATCTTTAAGACTATCCTAGAACCATGTATTTTTTTTCTTTTTCATTATTAATATTACGACTGGATTCCGCTCCTTAGTGGCCCAGTTTAAATTAGTATAAAAATTGCACGTAATTGCTTCTTTTTATAGTAAATTATATATTTATTAAACATTGTCCTAAATTTTTGTGTAAATATATTCATTTTTGTTTTTATAACACCATAATTTGTAATAGGAAAGTTTATTTGAAATATAATTGCAATGTGAATACAGTACTCAATTCCCATCAATGATTGGAAGACTGTATAGGCATAAATGAAAAGACATTGAGTTAAAATTCTGCAGACATCATTTATTATGAAACTATATAATTCATCAATTAGCTAGAATAAATTCTGTTCACTTACAGGACTTATCATTAGTTTCATTTCGAAACATGTTTTCCATAATGTTTAGGAATTTAAAAATGCGCTTTAAATAGATGCTTTAAAACAAAAGATAATTTTTAAAATAATGCCTAATAAATGACTATGACAAAAGCGATAATATTTTTTTAACAACCTAATAACAATGTACAATATTCAGACTTAATAAATAAATTTTTTAAACGAAATTTTACTAAAAATGCTTTTTGCACATTGCTTAATATAAATATTAATTATTAACAACAAAAAATGTTTAAAATAAATAAGGTTTTATTTTTTCAAGTCTAAAAATAAAAATGTTGAAATTTACTTATTAATAACATTTAACTTTATATGAATTAAGAGTTTAATTTTCTTGAGACATTTTAAGCAAGACCATCAATTTATTTGATTTGATATTTTCTAGTTTGTGATAAATTAATTGGATTAAACATAAAATTATTTAAAATTTCAGTTAATTATCATTTAATAAAATGATTTCCAAGACTGTCTACTATTACATAAAAATAAATTCAGATTAATCAGCAAAAATTCTTAAGAAACATTATAGATGATTTATGTTTTATCAAAAAATTACATAAACATGCTTCTAGAAACGAAAAAAATGAACAAACCTAAATGTAAACATGACTAGATAAAAAAATTTTACAAAATTAAAGTAAAACATAATATATTGCATTTTTAAATTACCGTGTTAAAATGAATTAAAAATTTTCCTTCATAATCTTTTGATTTCCATTTGATGCGAAAATTAGATGAGAATACTATAAAAAATTGTTGATATATAAAATATTTTCAGAACAAGTTAATGACAGTTCAAAGAAATGTAAATAAATTATCCGTATTTCAGAATAAGAAAACTATAAGATTTATATAAAAAGAAAATGAACATTTCCTAATATTTTGATGATGCACGGAATAAAATTTTAAAGATATTTACCAATCAGATAATTATTCTTATCAATATTTCAGATTATTATTTTTGTCTACTTAATACTCGGTGGTCAAAGATAAGTTTTATAATTTATTACAAATTAATGAAATACCAACCTTTGGCTACTATGTACATTTATGAGTACTCTAATATTCAGTATGTTTGGATTGACATAGAGATTTATATATTCTAATCACAACTTTTTGATTTTCTATATTCATAGATAAATATTCTACTTTTATCATAATTTTAGACTTAAACAATCAATCCTTTTATTATCTGATTTATTTATTTATTTATTTATTAATATAAGGCAAACAGTCAAACAAATTCGTTGATTAATTAATAAAATATACAAATAATCCTTAAAAATTAACTAAATATAAATTACATAAAAATATTATACAACCTTATTAAAAAATACATATGGAGACTGGATCAACCAGATAAAAATATTTACTAAATCTCAGATCAAAAAAGAATTTAAAAAATTTATTTTCATGCTTCAAAATAAAATTCTAAAAAATACATTATTTTATCTCCTTTACACATATTTTTAAATATAAAAATTCCACATTGATTTTCTGATGAAATTAGATAAGGAATTTTTTTCCATATTTATCTAATCAACAATCTAAGACAGGACTAAAGATTTTGATATTAATATTAGAAATCAATTCACAAAAACTACCAGACAAAATACTTAATTCTAAAATTACTAATTACAATGTATGAAAAATGAGTCTGGTAAAATTATTTTACTCAAAAATAAAATTCTACTTGATTCAAATCTGCGTGATATTTAATGAAAATTTAAATATTCAACGATTTTTACAGTCTTATGTTCAAGATCAATTGTATTTACTCTGATTCATAATTGTGTCGATTATATAAATAATAACCAAAGATAACCCTAACAGGCTTTTCGGAACTAATAAATCTATAAATTGCAAAATTCAAAATAATCTAATTGACATTGAATAAAACAATAATTAATTTTAATTATTATAACTTAAGTATCTTTAAATATCCAATTCTTTGAAGGATGAATCTTCACAAAATAAAGAATGAATTACTAATAAAAATTAGACTTCCTTGATAAACATGAAAAAATTGAAAAATTTTAAATAACCAAGACATTTCTTCCGTAAAATTGTTAAATTATGTGGATCATAAAATATCGAATTTAGAATTCCATTTGATTTAAGAATTTTTTATTTGTGCCTTTTTACACATGATTTTTAACTTAGTTTAACAAAAAATTTTGCACTAGCTCTTGGTCATTTGATAAGATTGAAAAGCACAATTTAAATATCGTGTGAAAGTACAGAATTTTCATTTAACTAATTATTAAACAGATTACTATAACTAGATGAAAAATAAAGTTATTTTGATGGACAGTCTAAATAGGATCAATTTGATATCGTTATCTTCAATCATTTAATAACCTATTTTGTTATTAAACTTAATTGTGCTTTCAATTTTTCACTTGTGGTACCGACTTTATTGGTAAATAATTGCACATTAATGAAAGTTAAGGACGATTTAGATAATAACACTCATATAGTCACAACTTCGTTATAAATCTGTCTTTCATTTGTATTACTACTTCATGCTCGCTGTCAGAACTTTACTTAACAACGCAAAATACAATATTTATTTTGTATTTTTGAACAAATTGTTAGCTTTATTTATTATAAGTGCTAACTTTCAATAATTTATCAAATTAAACATTACTTTTTCAAGTGTTCAAAGTTTCTTTTAACTTTCTTCACAATCTTTTCAAAATTATGATAATCAAATAATTAATTGGTCATTTTAATCTGTCAATTGAAAAAATTCATACAATTCAATCTTCATATTAATTCAACGAAGCTACAGATTGCTTAGTATATTACTTTTTAGTTAATTATATACATAATTAAACGGTACAATAAATATTGTCCCATAAATATTTAGTTTCATCTCTTATAATAAATGAATATTAGATAATAAGTGTCTTGTAAGTTCAATTAATACCATCTTTATCCTTAAAGTAATGTTTTTTGAAATTTTATTTTCATGCTATTAACTACTTGTAATTATAGTTTATAAATTCATTTATAAAAGTTAAAATCTTTTTTTAGATTTAAAATGGAATTAAGTATAAATGACTAATGAAATAATTAATTTATGTGTTCCACAAAATTTTAATTCAATAAAATAAATTTAAATATTATTGTGCTCTTAATCAATCAAAATTATTTCTCTTTAATATTCATGAAAAAAAATCAAAAAAATTTAACAGTAATAATATTATATTATTCTCTAAAAAGTATATTTTATAAAATCTACAAATATTTTTAATAATTTACTAAATTTAAAAAACCAAATTTAATATTAACTTATTATTTTCATTTTAATAATTTTAAAAAATTTAAAAAACATAACTAAAATAATAATGAAACATAATAATCTTCCACGTTTAAGTAATAAAATTCTTTGGTTAATTAAGAATGAAAATATTGAATGTATCCATTTTTCTCAATAATATTAACAAATCTGATAATTGAAAAAGGAAAGTCAACTATTAATTAATCAACTTAAATATTGATAAAGGAATCAAAAAGAATATTAATTTATTTTGAAAAAACATTTTAATTCTTTTTATAAAAATCAACTTAAATAAATCCCATCAATACACTGGGTGTAAATAAATTAACATTAGGATTTTAATCCTCAATTACATTTCAACTGTACACGAAAATCCAAAAATTATTAATAATTAAATCAAAATTGTAAAAAAGAATCACAATTTATAATAATTGGTTGAGATTCAGAATCATTTTAATACGAGTTTGTTTTATATTTCAAATTATTTTGGTATCCATTTAGAAAACATTTTTAGTACAAAAATAACAAACACACCTAACATTTCCTCTTGGTATTTTGTGGAAAATTATTTTTTATTTCATTCATTCGATTAGCTCTATAAATTTGCATATACATACTTTCATACTCGTAACATGAAATTCGAAAAACAAGCTTAATTTTGTTGTTTAATAAATTCTGGAGCAAAATTATTCATTTTTAGATTTTCATGAGTCGATTTAATGTAAAATGAATACGTCTTCGTTGTGAAATATTTCAAAAATATATAAAATTATAATTTCAAATGTCTTCTGAATTGCTTATATATTCTTATAAAACTAAATTCTTTTTTTCATCCTAGATACATTAGTAAAAGTTGTAGAAAATTTTGTTCAAATAAATATTAATTAATTTAGTATTCACTCTACCATTGTTAAACTATTTAAGACCTTTTTATAGTGTGGTAAAAATTAAGATAATGGTATATTTCTTACTCTATAAATCAGGATTAAATTAATTAAAGTCACATAACGGGACGAAGTTTATAACTTATGACAAATCCTATAAAAATACATTTGAAGAGATAAAATAGATTTTAGAAAATCGGGAAATCTAAATATGAAAAGAAAATAGATTAAATAAGCACATATTTAAGTATGTAAAAATAAGTGTTTAATTAACAAGATTGGTATTTAATTCAATTGACTTAAATAAATAAAAACATTGTGTGATAACTTATTGATTTGCTAATTTTAGAAATAAACAAAAAACAATTGAATATAATCATACAATAATTATTATTACTACTGAAACAAAATATTTATCATTTATGAATTGACTAATTTCCCCCTAATTAACATTATAGCTCACTTAACATTATCTAATATTACATTTATTTGAAATTCTTAACTCTTAATACCCATCTTCATATTATTTACGGTATCCTTCACAACTTGGTATCCGTATATTATTGCCAGAACCATTTTGATTATTAAATATGTTAATAAAGTTTTCCATACATTCCGAAAAATTATAAATAACTCATTTGCATTTTCCTGATTTGTCTAAAAATGTTTTGGTTTGATTTTGATAAAAGCCTTCAGAAAGCCAGCCTAAAGTTATTTTTTAAATTTTGAAAATTTTGACCTATGTGAAATAATTATTAGACTGAAGCTTATAATCATTATCTGGGACCTAAACACAAATTATATTTGGCAATAGTACTAATAATTTATTTATTTATCCTTTAATCATATAAAAGCTGCAATTTCATTGTCGTGATTTTTAATTTTTATGACACTAAATGAGATGGACTGAAATATCTATATTTTTGAAATGTTCAAACTAGTTAATACAGATTAAACGTTAACACTTATATGACCTGATAATATAACTTTCGAAGTCTTCTAAGCCTTAACTTACATGATATTTGTTCCTTTCTAATCGATTTTCTCAATTAATAATTGATATGAATAATTTCGTTTAATTTAAAATCTCCATGTCCATGTAATTTGTTTTAGATAATCTACCTTGAAACTTTAACTGTATTTAATTTTTTTATTATTTTCTTAATCGTAAGATATTAACAATATCCTGAGTATTAATATTTTTAAAAATCAGGAACTTTATATTGTTATCTCCAAATTTATTTGCAATTATTGTCACATGTGATAATTCACACTCGTCAAATGTTTGTCAACTTACAGTCCCCGCCAAAAGTTTATGATCACCTTTATTTGGCTATGCAAAATGAGAAATGTAGATCTTGCTGCGTGAT
>JBBMKC010220741.1:0-12250 GCA_037834085.1 Bipalium vagum
GCACGGACCATTTTCAGTGTTGTGAATATTGAATTGTAATTATGGTTTCATGTATTTATGTTAAAATAAAAATATTTTGAATAAGCTTTTTAACTTTGTTTTTAAGTACTTTAAACTCTGTGCACTTTTTAAAGCATCACCCGTTATTACGATCTATAAATTTTTAAAACCAATTTTTGCATTGGCTAACAGGGTCCTTCATAAAGATAAATTTCCAGATTCTTTCGTGTCCTCTTTATTCATACTCATTTAACAGTGTCTGGTGTGATTATTTCTAATACTTTTTGCCATTAGGGTTTCAAAAAGAAATATCAAATTATTATACAAATTTAAATGTGATACATAAATTGTATTATTCAAATATGTAACATTTATTTCAACAAAGAATATAAAATTGATTTTATTTAGATACAACGTTATATTTTGCAATATAAAGGGCTCATAATTTAAATTGAATCCATATTATATTAACAAAACCACTAAGTCTGACTCCCTGAATTTTAATATAGTTAGATTCTCTAGTAATTATACTGGTAAATCAAAGTATAGGTAAAATCAATAAACTTTATTGAAATTCTACTCAAAATCACAAAGAGAATAATCGTCAATACACCACGAATCAATATTCAATATTTCCATGAATTAAAATCACTGTATAATGCCAATCGTCTCCGGTCTGCATATAAAAATTACTTTCACTATTTAACTAATCAAAAAATAATAGAGGTGATAACAAAAGGAAAACAGTTAGATAATGTTTTTAAAGTAAAACGATCTTACAATAATTAATTAAGAAAATTTCGACATAGAATGAACATTAGATTAAAAAGATATCTAAGTGAATAAAATTGAAATAAAAAGTAACAATATGTTCACCACCTGTGACTTGAGCCAGACCCCTTGATAAATCACTAATTGGAATTCAACAGAGTTGGCCGTCATAAGAAACCATACGTAATCAATGATTAATATAATTTTTTTTATTCAAAGAGTCATATCCAATAAACTTTAATCAATTTTCTTCTTAGCTCTTAAATTCTTCTTTCTCATTTCTGTTAAGCCAGTATCTTTTGCATACGACAGTCAATAAGGATTCTCTCAGAGATCTATGATCCATTGCCAAAAACAATAGGCAGCTAATGCTGTAAAAAATAACTCGTTCTACATGTCTTCTGCAATTTCTAGTTCTAATAAGGAAAATTTTCCTCATTTAAGCTCATTCAACCATGAAATTAAAAATCCATTTAAAAAATATTTATAATAATTTGCCTTTACGAACAAACATATAAATTGGAAATGTTTTTCCTTTATTCTTAATTTTATTTTTTGTTTATTATTATTATTTTTATTGAGGTTAAATTAATAGCCTATTATTATATTAATATTATTATTAATATGAGTATTACCTGGTGAAAAACCAATATATTAATAAGAGATAGTCAGAAAGTGAAGGTTATTTCTTAGTTATTAATATTTTATTTTTAAAGTGATCCTATCTTAAAGTAGTATAACAAAATAAAAAAAAATAATTTTCAAGTTTTAATTAGAAATTAGAAATGTTTTAGACAAGTTAGTTGATAATGCTTTGCTAAGTATTCAAGTTCGATTGATGTAATATAGAGTTATTTTAGCAGTATTTTTAGTCTACTTAATTTCGGCAATAGAAGGTAATTGTCGCAGAGTTCATCTTGGTCAATTATATCTTTGATTTCACAAAGCCTGTCTGTGATTGATAGACAGGGTGGGCTAAATCGTAACAATTTTTTGGATTTCATAATACACAATTATATTTCAATCAACAGAAAACCGACACTAATACATTTCTTGGAGTTAAAATTCATTCTTGTAGAGTGAAGATTCATAAATAAAAATTGGATCAATTAATTTTATCCATACCAGGAACACCAAATATTGACCTACTTGACAGTACAATATTTTTTGATCTACCTGAATCGCACTTTCTGATTTTAAAAGCATTTCCAAAAGGCATTGAAACTTTATCGACTTTTAATATTTATTCTTCAGGTAAACGAATAAATTTTAATAATCTTCTTAACTACTAATTAAAAATAATACATTTTAAATTACTTAACATATTTTCTGTTATTCAATGAAAAAAATCTGTGGGAGCAAAGGGTGGAAGTTTTTCAGGTCATCTAATTCTTGTTTACGTGCATTAGACGTCTATATAAAATATTCGTCTACCTGTATCGAAAGATTGCTAAATAAACATTTTTTAATTTCACTTGATTAATGATGTATAATATTTATCTCGTTTGATTTGACCTCATTTATCCTTAATCTTTAATTTATGAAAGACGACCGAAATAAGTTTTATAATTAAGACAGAAATAGTTTTTAATAATCAGACTGTATTAGCCAATCACTTCGACTGTCATTAATTGACAGTGTTTTCTGTTGTACTTATTAATAAATATTGTTATCTTATTAATAGTTATTTTTATTATGATGTGTAAAAAGAAGTTATAAAGTCAAAATAAAATCAAAACTGTCCACAAATAAAGTCAAATTTTAGGTTTTTTATGAAAAAAATCGCTATATTTATTATAAATAAAGTGAAAAGTTCCATAATAGTACGAACAGAATATTATAATAAATAATATATATAAAAAATAAAAAATATATAAAGAATTATATATAAAATCTATGGTATTTATTTAATTTTATTAAATTATTAATTAATAATAAATTATTATAATAATAATTATCCCATTTATCATTTAAAAACAAGGCATTCCGTAAAGACTTACAATTTTAATATTCCCAATGACATGGCCTGGAGGCAGAGATTCAATGTGAAAAATTATCAGAAGTCACTGAAAACTATGTTCAATATTTGTCATTCTCGTCAATTTATTAGAACTACAATAATGGAAATGTCAAATGTTCTTAATCCAGTTAAGAGAAAACTAGGAAAGTTTCTTGGAGAAATATTTCTATATTAATTAAAAAAGAGAAATGAGATCCATTGACTAAATTTTATAAAGCTTTGATAAAAAAATATCGGCTTATCAGTCTGGCAATTATCTTTTATAATTTATTGCGGAAGAGAAATAAAACTAAATCAGTAATTATAAACAATTTTCTTAACGATAGAAGAAATCTGATGCCAAGCCTATTTAGAGGGAAAAGAGGAGAATGAGATGATTTCTAAATTTATTGAATTTGTGTACTTGTTCATTAAAATTGACCTAAGGGAACATTTAGCTCCATAACCTCTACCAGTCGAGGTTTATCACAGAAAAATTCTAAATAGTGATATGAGCATTTGCAATTCATATCAAATGCTATTTATCAATACTATCGCCCAGATGGATCTGAATTATTAACATTTATGAAAAAATTGAAAATTAGTGGTTCCCATTAAACTAATTAGAGACCAGGTTCCATCAATTAAATGAATATTGATATATTAATTTCTCCTCAGTTGCAGATATTTTCTGGCAAAGCAGCAGATTTCCAATAGAAATTTTATGCCCCACAATGTCTACATGTTCAGCTGAATTTTTTCTCTTTGATCCAATCATGAAGTGGCACAAATTTCCGTATGGAAAATACCCAATTTAATATAATATAACATGACTTGAATTCCATCGGACAATTAACCCATTCTACTTTTTTGACTTTCTATTCGAATAAAGACAGGCTTGAACCTCCCAGAAAAAGGTAAGTATTTTTAATTAACCAGCAAACAATAAAATAATAAAATAATGAATTTTTTTAATTATTTCCATTAAAATTTTTTGTTATTAATGTATTTTTGAATTAATTATTAATTAAAAGTTGCAAATACTTTATTTTTAAATTTAAAGCGAAAATAAAATTATATTTCATATTTAAACTATAAACATTTTTTTAATATATTATTTTTTGTGATATTATTTTAATGAAAAATTTTAAAATAAGTCTAAAATTCTTCTTTAATAATTTTTTGCTAGTTATATATTTTATAGATAATTTATTTAAGATTTTTCTTAGACAATGAATAAGTTTTAAAATACCAATGACTTGATATCATAATTTACATAAGATTTCAGAAATATTATTATTTATTAATATGAATATTTTATTCGGTACATTTTGTTTTCATCAGAAGACAAAAAGCATAGCATCTCCAGAAAATTATTTTAATAATACATATCTTTAATATGAGAAATAAATAAATAAATTGATAATTATCAGCATTTGTCAAATTTTTTTGTCTGATATTGATTATAAGCTGAAGAATTTTGTAAACAGTAAATTATTTTCGGATAAAAAACAGAAAATCAAAGATTGGAGGAAAATATTTCACTTTTTCTTACATTCCACCTCAGCTGAACAACTCGGACAAATCGACTTCTTATTATAACTTATAAGGAAGAATTTATAATAACTAATAGTAATAATTCTGATTTATTATATGTTTTCCGGATAACATGGATATTATTTATAGTTTAGTCCATTTATACTGAATTTTATAGATTAGGTTTTGATATGTGATTTCATAGACTATCGTGAACATGACATTTTGTGGGAAATTAATAATTCGGGAAAAGTTTGACCAATATTGAGATCCGCTATCTGTTAATAAAATAATTGAATTTGTAATAAATTTCTACCAAGGCAAAACAGACTGTCATTTGTAATAAGATAAAATAGTCTCATTGCATATTATATTAATTTTCATTAATTTACAAGTTTATTAGAACATCGAGTATCTGTTGTACAAATACATGGCATTATTTACATCATTCAATCTCCATCTATTGTTACATAACTTTAGATATTGCCTAATTAGTCTTCCAAGCCTTTAATATTATTCTTGAAAATCTTAAACTGTAGTTTAAATTAAATCTTGTTATTTTTATGGTTGTGATGATAAAAATATATTGGCTTGATGTTGTGTATTCATTTTCTAGGCTTTTCTTCCAAAATCATTATCTGAAAACTATTATTTTTTTTATTTTATTATTATTATTATTATACTTTAATAGCAATATTATTATTTATTATACTTTAATAATAATAATATTATTATTTATTATTGATATGATTATTTTGATAATTATATTTAAAACGTTAATGCTACTGCCTAATATCATATTCAGCCAATTTAGAAAATACCAAATTTTTACATTAAAATTATATCACTGATCAAAGCAAATTCTCGATCCTTAACTTTTAAGGAATGTTTCCATTAGTTTCATTAAAATTAGTTTTACCATGAAGAATGTTACCTAAAAGTTCCATCTACAATATCCGTTCCCATAATAAAGTATTTTCAAACAAAAAATAATCTCTTGTGACATTTAGTAGATATATAAATGCCATCTCCCTGAATCTGTCATAACAAATACATAGTAGAAAATGACTTCTGCAGAAATTCGGAAATTCCTTTTTTGATTAAGGAAAGTTTTCTGGAATAATGTTATTTATTCAATTATTCTTCAATTTGAAATTTTTTATTCTGGAAATGATAAAATAAAACGAACTTTTCTTTTCACTCCTCCTATTAACTTCTGCAAAGTCATTCTAGTTATCTTTTCCCTTGATTTCTTCACTTTTCTTTTAAAGTCTGCTTCATTCATTGAATCGCCCTGGGTGTTACTTAAGATCCGTTTTACAATTGCCCAATTTTTTCCTATTCGTCGGTGTTTTGGGCAATTAGAATGGTTGGCTTGCCGAGGAGCAATTTTCAAAATATTTGTTTTGAACCATTCTAATGTACCTTTAGCATAATGAGAACTTGTTAGACCAGACCAGAGCAAAATAAGAGAATCGTGCTTATTAATAAGAGGTAATAGACATTTTTGAAGACACAATTTGATATAAATGTTTTGATTCATTGTTCTAGTTTTGATTAAACTTACTTTTTCTTCCACATGTACAAATGGTTTGCCACACGAAGTATTTCTTTGGAAATTTTGAGAGATTTTTCATCCTAAATCTTTTAGCAACTATTTTTTTAGCCTCTGCAACATAATATTTCTGACCTGGCATTTCTTCGAAGTATCCTTTAATGTCTCATCATCCATAATAACACAATCAATTTTGGCAAGGAAATTTTAATAAAGCTTTTAAAAATATTTATGGCAATCTTATTCTTTTGTTCATCACAATAAGGAACAACAGTAGGACTTGAATCCTCTATTCTGCTTCATTTTGTGGATGTATTTAATATTAATATTAATATTTAATATTATTTAATATAATCTACTTTTTTTTACATTTATTGCACATACTGAAAGAGACGCATTTTTCTTAAACTCAGTGATTACCTTGTTTAGTAAGTTTTTATACATTGGACGGACCTGCCTTCCGTTCAATAGTAAAAGTCTTCTTAAGTTTGAAATAACTTTTTGAATGGTTGATTTTGCAACTCCAACATTTTTAGCGATTGTTGAATATGAAGCAGCTGTATTTTGATTGTATTTAGACAAACTTTTTTTCCTCATTTCAATGTTTTACCATTTTCGTTGCTAATATTTATTGATATACAAAATAAATAAATTATTTAGATAATATTACACAAAGAATTTAATTTATAAAATTAAAAATTATATTAGAGCAACCTATTCAAAGTATTACAGTTTTTAATCGATCGCTTTTCATCATGGGCATAAGAACGGTAATATTAATAATGTTAATAATTGTGATATCTTCGGACAAATTTTTAAAAATAACTTTTCTTTGTAGGACAGCCTATTGATTGTCGTCGAATCCACATACTGTTTTCTGATATTAAAAAACCTTTGTTTTTTTCAAAAATATTAATTGTTGAAATTTTATGATTCTAATTAATAATTAATTACTATTTAATTAATTGATTTACTCTTTAATATTATTTTTAAAAATTATTTTAATATACTTTTAAACTTTTAATTCCTTAATAAATTTTTATCTAAGATCTTTGAATACTGCATTAATTTTAAATTACATTTAAACTGTACAATTTATGTTTATAAATATTCTTACAAATCATAATATTATTATTAAATTTTTTACATTGAATTTATCAATTTCTAAAATTTATTAATTAAAGCAAACACGAATTTATTAAAGAATCGTTTATTGATACCTTGATAATACTGTAATTAGGAATATTTGTAGATATATTATGTTAATATTTTATTATTAGATATAATATATATCCAATATAATTGTAACAATTATCATTAATATAAATAGAATATTTGATAATTTTGTTATAATTTTCAAAGATTTTTTAAAGATTTATCTTCATAATATTAAATACCAAGAACATTATTTTACTAAATTTTAATTTTATCAATCTTGTTAAAGTCTTATTCTCCATAATAATCTCGTTTCTAATCCTACATGCCCGTTATTACAAATAGGTTTGGTTTACTGACATGTTTTGAATCAATATTAATATACTATTTTGTTTTACTAATAACAATCAAAAGCAAAAAAGTCTATTACACATTAGCATTTTTTCAGGAAGCACAAACTAAAAAAATTAACTTCTTTCAATTTATTTCTTTTTAATGTATTTGAAAAGGAAAAATGGTAATTCTCTTATCTCTGAATTTTATGAATTTTATCTTTAAAATCTAACCTTTTGGTTTTTATTTTATATTACTTCTATATTATTTCTATATTAATGCATTTATATATATTGAAAATCATGAAAAGAATAAAATTGAGAATAATATATTTTATTATTTATATTATTATTATATTTTGTTTATTATGAAGTAAACTTTAAAAATGGAAAATTATTTATTTAACATCTTTAAAATTTTTATAAGAATTAAAAGATGGTTTAATATGAAATATTAAAATATAGTATTTATTAATAAAATTCAAATCTGTTCTCATAAATGTAATATATTTCAACAAAATAATGTGCTTTATTTATTAATTATAATATTATTGGATCAACAGTAGTTTTTATATTGATTGATTTTGAAAGTTCCAGTGGCGAGCATAAAGAGAATATCAGATCAAAGGATTTTAAAAGGCTTAAAATCAGTCAAATGGCCACAGGTTACAAAATGAATCCTCACAGTGAACAGCAAATATTATTAAGCAAAAAAAATTATATATAGAGATTCAAAGGTACAGCTTTGAAAAATACATTTATTCCATAAATTGTACAATATTTTATGACCAATATTTATTTCAAATATTCACGATGACACGTTGTTCAAGTCTCTCACTTGGTTCAACTCTTGAGTCAAATTGTATGTTATCGGTTGTCCCAATAACTGGCTTAAGAGCCTTTCTATTTCAATATTTCGGTTTTCATTCTTCTCTTTGACTCAGAATTCCGGAATATTAAGTGACACGTTGGATTGCATTCTGATCCATGAAAGAATTAGTCATTTTGGATACATTGGTTTGAGAGTTGTCTTCCATAATGGCGCGGTTTCCATATTCATGTTTGTCCTTCAGATTAGTTTATTCTAACAAGATAAAATGAAATTTTAGTTTTTTAATACTTTTTTATAATTCAAAAATATATTTCATATTATAAAAAATATCTTACACAAACATAAAACTGTTATTAAAATCGCAGTTTATCTTGATCCAACTATATGAGGTACTTCCAATGACGTATTTACAGCCTTAAGAAATTGCAGTGACACAAGAACTGAATCATATTGTAACTGATGTCTTCAAAAGTTCAAAGAATTAGGAAGTTAAAATATTTATTATAATTATTATCAGAAAAACTTTTTCACCGTATTTTTTAATATCTTCTTTAATTGCAAAAATATAATATTTGGATTGAAAGCAGTTCAAATGTTTATCCAATAGAACTCTTAGTGTTCTCAGAAGGAAAATTCTTTTGCTGAAATTAAGCAAAAGATATTCAGGAAATATTAAACAAGTGGCACTAATTTAATCACAATAAGAGACCTTATCATACAATTTTAAAATAAGGGTATTGGGAAATCAGACTTTGCCAAGGTTCAACATTTCGTTCTTTTTACTTTTTACTTTGTTATTTAATTCCTTCTATTGTTATAAAATTTCAAGAAAAATCCCATCCATTCTGATTTGAGTTTGATATAAAATTAACAACACATTAGACTGCAACATTTATCGTATTTTAGCAAATATGGCCAGCAGCATCAAATTTTATCGAATTTCAATAAAAACGTATTGTATTGCCTGCACTCGACTATAGGAACTCAAACAATCTGGAACTAGTATTGCAATCATTCCTGGAGGACTAACAAGAAAGTTGCAACCTCTAGATATTTCTGTAAATCATTCATTTAAAAGTAAGAGTCACGAAGAATGGGAACAATGGATGATGAAAGACAATCATTTTTATACAAAGACTGGCTGACAAAGAAAGGCATCTCATTCAGAAATCTGTAAATGGATAGCAAATGCATGGGATCAAATAACTTCTGAAAAAATTGTCCACAGCTTTCAACAGATGTATAAAAAGCCAATTAATTATGAATCTATTGATTATTTCAGTGATGATCCATATTATGATGAATTATACCATGATGATTAAGAATTATGAATAATGATGTGTATATAATGTGTATTATAATTATGAATGATTATTAATAAATTTTGAAAATCGTTATCTTTCATTTTATTTTACCAAATTTTTACTATATTTCATAACCGATTACCCAATTTTTATGTGCTAATTTTAAGTTTTTATGTATAGCCCGCAACTGAGTATAGTCCGCAGTCAACTTTTTGATGAAAAAAAATTTTTAAAATGTATAAGCCGCGGGGTATATTTGTTAAAATACTGTATATAACATTTTTAATTGTTCTATCGCTACGGAATTAAAAGTTTATAGAGCTTATGCTGACGTTCTTTTCATATTTCATTAAATATAGATTTATATTTATATTAAAACTGGTTTTATTATCAATGTTATATACATAAAAATAAATAATATTTTATTTATTAATAAAAAGTAAATATAATTTATTTAAAGTTTAGCATTTTTTATAATAATAATTTTCTGTACTTTATTTTTGAAAAGAAAAATGTTAAATGTTTTTCATATAAATTAATTACCAAATGTTTCCCATTCACTTTTGGGTAAGCTTACAACATTGAGTGTACTCATTCAACCACACATATGTAACAGTGATTTGAAGTGAATTATGTTTTTACTTTCATATAAAATGTGTTATATTTTTACTTTCATAATATAATAAAATTAAAATTCCTGTTCTTACAGATATACAATACTTGGATGTGAAATATATAATATAATGATTTCATTTAAAATATTTTTATCGTGTTGTTCTTTATTATATTTTAACGTTGTATTATAGAAAATGTCTGAAATATGTTATTAATTTAATGTAATAGAGAATACTTTATTAAAATGATATTTTCGATTATAACTATAATAATGAATTTTTAAATTTATTTCTTAAAACTAATAATTTTGTTTTTGATTACTTTTACTTTTGATAACCTTTAGTTCCAAAATTTTCTGGGTCATTTAGTCAATAGTCAGTTTGTTACAGTAATTTTTGGAAATCGTATTCATATATTATTCAGTTTTTGGTTGCAGAATTGTATTTGTTTTATCAGTTAACTTGGGAAAAAAAGAAAAATTAGAATGAAATTTATTTTAAAAGAAATTTGTTTTTTTTCTTTAATTTATAGGGAGTTTCAGAAAAAATCTAACAGGCTAATGCATTCTATAAATTTTTTTGTACTTGGAATAACATGTACATATAAAAGGATTTAGTGTTTGAATACCAGTAATATGTGATTACCTTTTTGTTTAATCAGACTAATGTTAATAAATATGTCGACTACTGAAATTTATATTCGAAAATTAATAGTGGTCAAGTACTTGAAAGAAATAACTTTTTCTCAATCCAATATCACCAAGCAATTAAAATTACCTCACAAAACAGTGCAAAATGTTTTGGCCAATTATCGTAAAACTTTGACCATCGACAGAAAAAATAGTTCTGCTAGAAAATCAAGTGCAGCAAATAAAGAAATTGCGATGACAATTACAAAAGCATTTCAAAGAGATCCTAACCTATTGATACGCACCGTGGCAAATAAAATAAGAACGTCAACATCAACTGTTCACAGAAATAAAATTCGATAAAGACATTTATAACGTGCAAAATGTGCCAGACAGAGATGAAACTAAAAAGTAGTCCCCGAAAAACAAGCTAGAAAGTTATATGCTGATTTTTTAACAATATTTAAATGCTGTATTTTGGATGACTAAACATGCAGCACAGAAATTTTATGTTGCGACACAAAGAGGATATCCAAAAAAAGTATCAAAGTTTCCTTCAAAATATTTGGTGTGGAAACCAATATATTCATGTGGACGAAAAAAAAAGTACATAAATAAACAATAAATAGCGAGGTTTAGGCAAGGAGCATATAGGAAAGCAATTGGTTTAATTTATTGAGTACTGTACTTTTACAGTATTATTTTGGCCATATTTATCAACTTGACAGTACAGTATACAAGCTCAAGAAGTCTACAGTAAGGACAAAATCAATGTAGTTCCCATAGAAGCCAATCCACCAAATTGTCCGAGATTACGTCGATCGACTTTCATTGGACCAAAATAAAATCTAAGATCAAAGCAATAAATTTTAAAACAGCCAACCTTAACGACTTCAAGCATAAATGAAATAATCAAGCAAATAACATCAATCAATCGGATGTCCAGACACTAATTGGAAAACTGAAATCGAACGTTCGGTTATTTTGGCTTGGAAGTTGATTTCAGTCCGTATCTTTCGCATTTGTATTGTTAAATACTGTATTTTAATAAGTATAACTTTAAAATATTTCAATTTATTTTTTATATTTTTTTCCATATTCATGCCTGTCAGATTTTTCTGAAACACCCAATTAATCGCTTTCAAATATTTTGTGAATATGCATTGTGACAGAATTAGAATTTGATTTAACTTTTGATTTCCTACGTCTTTTCTAGTATTTCTAAAATGTTTTATTAATATCAATTAAAAGAAAATTAAAAATTAATTATGGATAATCCTTAAAATTATATGATAATAATAATTATTATTATTAATTCTATGTGAATTTATAAAAATTTTTTCTCGCGTATGTTTAGAAGATTAGGATTTTTGAAATATTTCTAGATGATAATAGAAATACAGGGTATTGTAATATTATATTTAAAATATTTCAGTAATATATTTAAAATATTTCAATAATATATTTAAAATATTTCACTTTTATGTTTAAAATATTTCAGTATTATAGAAGAGGGAGAAATA
>JBBMKC010220752.1:0-12248 GCA_037834085.1 Bipalium vagum
TTTATTGACTTACTTGACAGCAACAAATATTATCGGATTAATTACAATTACTAATATATGTATAATAAGATGTTAGATATTCAAATTGCTTAATAATGTCTTTGTCCCAATTAATTCGAACAATACTGTAGCTGAAGCATTTTGTTTTTGTTTTAAATGATTAACTTAATGTCAAAGTAATATTAAATTTAACCTTTACTTTTGTAACTATATATTATATTAATTAAATTAAACGAAAGTGGTCGCTATCAAGGTCACTGCTAACACTCTGCTAATTAAAAAAAATCACTTTATAAGTCAAGATTCTAAAAAAATTGTATAACATAAGAAATATTAAATTAACCTTGACGAAATTAACCATTTTATGTTATATTATAATTTCTATATTCCATTTTCAAATAATATTTCGAAAATAAAAGGTATAATAGAAAATTTTAATAAAATATCAAGACAGTGAAAATGTTCTTTATGCAGTTTGTTGGAAATTGATTTTGTTTTAATATATCATTTTATAATTTATTATAATCATAGAATTCAAATAACTTTAAAAAGTAGGCATTTTGAGTTATTAATAAAATTTCATTCATCTTTAGAAATGGATATACATAATGAAGAAGAAATGCGATACATAATGAAATTTTATTTCTTGAAAAAGCAAACAAATAGCTAAAAAGATTAATGATGTTTATGGAGCCGATGCTGTTTCGTATAGAACAGTCCGTTAATGGTTTGCTAAATTTCGTTCCGGAAATTTTGATGTCAAATACCTCGTTCTGGCTAATCAATCTGTGAAAAAGTTGATAAAATAATAAGGAAGGTTGAAGAAGAAAGGAATATAAGCAACCACAAAATAGCTCAGGAATTGGGGATTCATCATCAAACAGTTTTAAATCATTTGGCGAAACCAAAAATGACTTCAAGGAAGTTAATGTTCTGTGTCTGGGGATTACAAGGGAACAGTCCATTATGAATTATTCCAACCAGTCAAAAAATAAACTCCGTTATCTACTGTGAACAGTTAACAAAAGTACATCAGGGAATTGCAAGAAAGCGTCGCGATTTAATCAATAGGAAAGGCGTTATGTTTCACCAGGACAATGCCAGACCACTTTTACTTTTCATGACGCAGCAAAAATTGAGGTATCTTTAAATGACTTGGAAGCAGTTTTGAAAAAAGATTCTACTCAATCGAGTGCAGAATTGGCCAGAAGGTTACACACTAACCAGAAAATCATAATTCGACGGCTACATCAGTTGGAAAAAATTCATAAAGAAGAAAAATGCGTTCCCCATGATTTATCCGAGAACATTACCATAAATGAAAGAAATAAAAAGCCAAAATGAGTGTTAAGAAAAGGTTTCGGTGTATTTTCTTCATAAATTGTGTAAACAGTGTAAAATTAGTTAACATTAATTGTTAATATGAAAATATTTCTTAGGAAACGAAATTTAACCTGATAGTATGATAGGATCACTTTCTTTACTTTTCTTCACTAACTCCGGTTCCCCAGTTAGAGAACTTTCATCAATCTTTAAATCATTGCTTTGAATTATTATTCCATCCGCTGGAACCAAGTCTCCTTTAAAGAAATAATTAAATTTACTGATCATCCAAAATTATTAAATATAAATTAAAATAGGTAATCTAAATGTCGTATATTTCTAGTTTGAAAGAAAAAATATTCTATTTTACGTCGAAATTGTTGATTATATATATTATGGGTACAAATAAATAATGCGGATTTTTTAAATAACCGAAGCATGGTAATTTTCAAAACAAAAATAAAAAATAAGTTGGGTGAGTACTTCCCATTTTATATTTTATTAGCATGCTGTTAACTGCTTTAGAAGTGTGAGGCGTTGCGTTGTAATGTAGAAGAATTACTTTTCCATGATCCATTCTGGACATTTAACTATTAAAGAGTGATTCGGCTGGGCTATTTGGTTTTGGTATCTCTCCGAATTAACACTTTCACTTTGTTTGAGAGGCTCATGGTACACTACGCCTTGCTGATCCAAAAAGACGCAGAGCATAGTTTTTATTTCTGA
The DNA here is from genome assembly GCA_037834085.1 of Bipalium vagum. Classification (NCBI taxonomy): domain Eukaryota; kingdom Metazoa; phylum Platyhelminthes; order Tricladida; family Geoplanidae; genus Bipalium; species Bipalium vagum. The sequence continues at coordinate 2,050 of JBBMKC010220752.1, forward strand.
AACAGTCTGGTCTTGCAGTTTGCTTTGATGATTGACCTAGAGTAATCAATGCTTTCGAACGTTTGGGATTTTCAAAATAGATCCACTTTTCATTTCCTGTCAATAGTCGACGGAAGAAAGACTTTCTTTCGTGCCGTTGTAAAGGCATGTCACTGACAAATTTTCGGTTTTCTAGTTGTCTTTCATTCAATTGATGAGGCACCCATTTTCTTTTCTTTATAAGCTTACCCAAAACATGTAAGAGCGTGCTTATTGTTTGCTGGGTTTCTAGTAATATTTTTATATATTATTATAATATAATAGTACAAAGCTTAGTCAAAATAATATGACATCATAGGAATATATTTCATAATACTGAGGATTTAAATATATATATATAAATATAAAATATTATAAAATATCTGGATAGCCTACTCATTATAATGTTGATATCTCTCTGGATAACTAAATATTGTGAATTTTCTTTAATAAAATTATAATTTCTATTAAATTATGAAGTAATTTTTAAATGGCTTTGATTGACATCGATTTCAGACACGGTAACACCTGTACTTGTAAAAATACCGAATCAGCATTTAGAGAATCATCAAAATGAATAACAGGTTTTAAATGTTTTATGTTTTCATACAGTTTCCTTTTTTATGAAGTTCAATGTTACAATAATATAATTCATTTTTAAGTTTCAAAACTATTTTATTTCTTTGACGTTTTGGAATCATACAGTAAAGTTCTATTAGATAAGGTACCTAAAATATTAAAGTAAAATTTATATTATTTCTATTTGATGAGTTTTAATTTTAAAAACTGTTCTGTCAAATTTCTTTCCTAAAATTATTTTAGAAAAAAATTTAATCAAAATATTTTCGATTTTCGTTGCGAATAAAACGAAGATCAGGATGAACTGCACTGTACAATTAAAGATATACTGGTGGATATTCGTTTAAGACATGATTGCTTTTTTAAAAAATAAATATGAGCCATTATTAAATTATAAATTCTTTATAAAAAGACAAATAAAGAATAGAAACACATTTTTTATAATTTGATAACTTTTATTTACATAAAACGGTAATTTGGCGACCTATCACGATCAGTAGCATATTACTTGATAGCCCCAGCGATTCTATGACGCTTGTTACCCTGGACACTCTAATCAGATGAAGGACGTAATTGTAGCATGTACCTGTTTTAGGTATGAAGAATAAGAAATTCCAATGATATTGCCGCCAGACTTTGTACTCACATAGCATAGTTGTTGGTTATCGGTAGAAATCAAATTTTTCATTGTATAATAAAAGATGTAATCATTTGTATTATTACAGAGGCGTTGACAAAAGCATAAATTTCATAAGAACATATTTTTTTCAATGAAGTTGAGCACCACACTCCACCAACAAGTTACATATTAGCTTCTTTCGTACTGGTTTTTTCTGATTCAAATTATGACCTTTTTAGAGCTTCAGAACTCTCACTTTAAATTCACCTATGACAATAGGGCTTATGCTGAATTCCGAAGTTTCTGTATATCTTTTGTCATTTCTCTCATCGATTTTTCTTTTATTACTTTTTTCCTTTTACTACGTCTTACATTTCTTGAGTGGTGTTTAACGTCTCTTAATTTTTTAAAACATTGGGTTGATTTTAATAAAATTGATTTACCTGGATTTCATAAAAAATTATGTCGATCTGATATTAAATACACGATCAATTAATAATTAAAATATATTAAAAACACGGAATAAAAATAAATAAATAAATATTTATGATACACAGAAAATGAAAATATATTTTAGAATTACCAAATCTTATTGAATCTTTAATACCATGATACTACCACTACCCTTAATACTACTAAAAATAAATAAATAAAATCTTTTATTATTATTGTTTTTTTTATTACTATTATTATTTAATTTAAAAAAACAAAATTTATCAGGATAGCCTTGCCAAATGGCGTTTCAGACAGATTTTCACATTCATATAACAATTGCTTAAAACTAACCATATTTTATTTGACAAATGTCTCCAACGACCAAATCTGATATTAATACTTCTGTCATTTGTCCATCTCTTATCACAGAAATATGGTTCGTTTCTACAATTCTCACTTTAAGACCACGGAATTGTTTTTCCTTTTGATAGTCATTAATAGCAGATACAAGTACAACGAGAATGACAGCAAACAAGATTGCCAAACCTTCAATCCAGCCCGAACTTGCTTCAGTTTCGTCCCCAGTGATAATTGTATGATCCATATCTAACATAAAAATATTTTTGATCTGGAAAATTAACGAAATGTTTTTAATTAATACTATTTCTTGAATCCGATCTAGTTTTAGGCTGCTACAAAGTGAAATTTTGTCTTTTATTCATTGGGAGAATTGAAAAAAATGTAATAAAAATCATTTAAAAAAGTAATTAAAAATTAAACAAAAATTATTTTCTCACATCCCGGGAATCGAATATACACTAAAATATGCATTCTAGTCTTTGGTATAGAAAAATCTAGGCAAAATATTACTAAATGAATTGAGAATTTTCTTTTTTCGCAGAATATTTTCACAAGTGATTTTACAAATATCTCAGAAAATCCTGAAAAATAATTAACAGAAATATAGATTGAATTATAAAAAGGCAATACAGATTTTGCAAAATTGGTATTCGGAGAGGAATAATTTTCCTTCCATTTTTATATATTTCAGAAAATCCATTTCCCCTTTATATCATGAATTGTGATCAAGGAAAGGGTTCTAAACGATTCCACATGTTAGGTTGTGGAAAGATATTGGTTTTGTATTAAAATATGGTTCCATGATAATCAAATAATATGTTGATTATACTCTAATATGATTTCTATCAAAATGTAACCATAATAATACAAAATAATATTTCTCCGTCTTGTGATCTCCCCATCTTTTAACTATTTCTTTTCCCCAACTATCTTTTGTATCAGCTTGCAAACAATATACTTATGAACTATCCATATCATTTATCTTCAAAATAGGCATCGATTGGGTTTACACTACATTAATTAACTATTTCACAAAGTATCGTGAATATCTGGTTAAAACAACAAGTCAAGAACAAAGAATATTATGAAGTTTTAACAAATATATAGTAGAATGACAGGTATAATCACCAAAGAATTGTAAAAGGATCTATAAAACACAACCTTTTGTAAACGCAAAGCATACTTCCAAGAGAGTTGAGAGATCAAATGAATTGGTTTTCAGGTAGTTATAAAATATTGTTAAGTATTGATCTAGGACAAATAGTTAGGGATTATTGTTAAGCGATTATTACTTCCAATGAGATCTTGAAATCGAATGATCTACTTGAAAAATTATGGAAGGAATCCATTTATGAAGGACTTAAGCCTACCCTTAGTGTACATTGAATTTTTAAAAATATAAAAAAAGTCGTATATCAGTACAAAATCAATAAGAACTTTCAAATAAATATAAAAATATAAAAGTAAATTTAAAAGTAATTTATAAAAAATAAAATACAGCGAAAGGTAAAAAGGTAACATCTTTTCTGTGAATAAGTATAATAATAATAATAATTATTATTATTAATGAATATGTGCTATTTTCAACAGTTTTATTTATAAAATGTTATTTTATTATGTTTTAATTAATTTAAACATTTTTTTATTTTTGCTAAAGAAAATTTATTGACGAATTTAAGTACAAAAATCAATGAAGATTCTTACAAAAAAACAAGTTATTCGAGAAACAACGTTGAAAATTTTTAGGAAAAATATATAAAAGAATTTTTTATAGTTTTTTTTTATTATAGAAACTTGCAATCTGTTAAAAAAAATTATTAAAAGTCCGTAAAGTGATAAGATGGCCAGGAAGATTAGGTTTTGATCAATCAATAAATCTTTCAGATTTTACGTTAAGTAAATAAAACAAATGAAAAATTAAATAATGAGCTTTTTGTAAGATTTTTAAATGTTCTGAGAATTAAAACAAAAATGTATAAAAAGTAAAAAAAAATATTTAATAATGTATACAATAAAGGGTACATTAAAAATCTACCCACTGTCAAAAAAGTCTATGATCTTTCATGAATATTTTTTAGAATAAACATTTTATATTAAATTTTTTGAAATCGCACTTTTCTGATATAAATCCTTATTAAAATATTAAAACAAAAAATAATTAAAAATATATACCCAAATATTTTGTTTATATAAAATGGATACACAAATAATTCTTTAAGAATATTTGCTCTTCTTATTATGAAAAAGTTTAGCGATTGATTATTGAAAAATATTTTTCTTTCCTTTATAGAAATTTTTTTAATTAAAAAAAACCTAAAATGTACAAATCTAAGATTTAAAAGCAATAATAAATTATAAATAATACTTAAGTATGGTAATTAAACATTCCAATGCACTGTTTAGTAACAAAAGTCTAAAATTTAACCATATAAAATACCGGTTGAAAATGAATACAATTTTAATTTATTGTTTCCAATGAAAATTTTGTTTTAATCAACTTCATAAATTATAATTAAATATTTATTGAATTATTAGAAAATTTTTATAAGGAAACCTTCATGTTGCCATATAACAATATCTGAGATATACAGAAGAAAAAAATCTTCCATAAAGAAATTAAAAATTTAATGAAAATTTTTTTAAAAAATCCAGTGATCAAATTATTTACAGACATTTATTTGAATGAACCGATAAATAGTACAATAAAACAAGAATAATCTCAGACTGTCAAAAATTAAAAATTATCATTATCATTTAAGTAAATAAATTATTATATTTTTCTAAAATATGTAACATATAATGATGATCTATGCCTTTTTTAATAAATGATTTTAGAATCAATTAAAAAAGAGCATAAATAATTCTTGAGATTTATCATAATGTGGGAAATAAATTAATGCAAATGGGAAATATTGACCTTGGATAATAAAACAAAACAAATATTGGAAGATTTTTATACAATGTATTTTTATTATTTTTATATGAAAAATCAACTCTGTTTTTTAACAATCACTTTTTTTTATAATCGATATATCAAACTGTTACGGTTATTTATGTAAACACTATCACATTATTTGTAAAAATGTGGTAAAACCTTAATTCCTTCAATTTAGAGAAGGTAAATATACACAATTATGTGATTTACATAGCAATGAAATATTAAAAAGAACATTGTCAAAATTGATATTTGAAATTGAGATCCAAGAATTCTTCATAGAAAGCTCTCCGTTACTTTTCATTTTCATCAACAATGACAAGATTTACTGCGTCAATGTCAGATATCGCAACGATTGAGATTATGCACAAGTTTGAAATATCACAAACATTTTAAAAATAGTTTAAAAAACTTCAATGCATTACAGCATAATATATATTAACACTAGAAACCCGGCGCGCGTCAATTGATGCATTTGCATACTAAAACACTAATGTCTTTAAAACCGTATATATAAAAATTAAAAAAATTGAGTTTATTTATTTTATTAAGATTTAACTATATTTGAAGAATTTTATGAAATATCTTTCGTAGTTTTCATAAAAAATACATCACTACCTATAAACACGAAAGGCGTCAATTGACGCTTGTATAATTTTTTAAAATAAATCTGTATAATTTTATTTAAAATTATATAAGATCGAACTTTAATTGATTTGTTTATTATTTTGTTTCAAAATTAACAAAAAACTACAAATTTTAAATTTTTTCGAACGCAATACAGAAATTGAGAGATATTCCATCTGACCAATCTGATGATGATCGTGACAATGATTTTGAAATGGATGATTATGAAATCATATCTATTTCAAGTGAATCAAGCCAGTCAAGCAATGATGTGAAAGATCCATGAAGAGTAAAGATGGCACCCAATGGCATTTGTTGGAGGCAAGTGTAGCAACTCGCGGAAAGAAAAAATTTCAAAATGTAAAGTGCTTCAACACGCGTCCGACGTCATATTGCTCAACGAGAAAAATAGAAGTAAGTCATATTTCAGCATTCCAGTTATTTTTCAGTGAAGCAATGATGCGAAATATTCTAAAATGTACAATTGCGGAAGCTCAAAGGGATAATAATACATTGGCAATAACATTGGATGATTTAGATCTCAAAAGTAAGAAAGGAGAAAGAATTTGGAAACAGATAAGTTTTGTTTAGTTTCTAACCTATGGAATTCATTTATAGAAAACTCTCAACAAGATCACCAATTGATTTTTTACCCACTGATGTTGTACTAAAATTAATGAGTCCCCTTGCCACCCGAGGATATAACGTTATTTTAGATTCAATTACTTAACCTCCTTGAATATTGCTCAAAAGTTACTGCTGAAAAAAACTAGCATTGTTGATACAATTCGTTTAAATTGAAGAGAATTGCCTGAATTAATAAAGGTAAAAGACCTCTTCATGATACATTGATAATAAAACCTTTGAATCATATAACTTTAACATCATATCAGTGCAAAAAAACTAAATCTGTTGCCATTTTGAGCACCGTACATCTTGATGTCATTATTCCAAGAGTATCTAATCCTTAGAAAAAACCCGAAACTGTTTTATTTTATAACAAGAACAAATTTGGAGTTGATGTCATTGATCAAATGTCAAGGACATATTCCACAAGAGCTAGTAGTAGAAGATGACCAATGCATGGTTTTATAGTGTTTTGGACTTCTCCCTGATAAATGCTTGAATAGCTTATAAAATCGTGTGAAGAAGTACAATTTCTCGTTGACAGTTTATCCATAAAGTTTGTGAAGACCTCACAGGACATTCTCCATTAGATAAAAACCCAAAAGACAATAATGACGATGACTCCGGTACATATGAAACGAAGAAAAGGCGCACATGTGCAACAGCTAAATGCAAAAAAATAGAACAAATCGATGCCAGATGTGAAATAGAGATTTGTGGAAAATGTTCATTTAAAAATTGCAAAGGATGTGTTTTGAAATAAAAAGTAATGTAAAACGTCAATTGACGCACTTCGTGTTTGTAGGTAGTTCATTTTCCCCGGGTTTCTAGTGTTAAAATATATTATAAATAATATATTGAAACTCTTTTTGGTTGTATGTCGAATCCTTCATTAAATTTTTGGATAGATTTTTCTATTTTTCATAATTTTTTTCTGCCTCTCTTAGGACCAGTAATTTGTTCACCAGTTCAATCTCTCGTAGTTCTATTCACTAAAGAATATGTAATACGAAGTCAAATATCGGCATTTTCCGAAACAGATTTAACACACAATTTTTTGCTGAAATCTTCTGTTACCGGTTTAATAATATCCAAAGTCATAGGTTGTCTTTTTTTTAGTTGAGTATAATCCATATTATCCTCATTATTTAATTCGTTGTACATATGTAATATGTAAACAAAAACTATAACATATTTTGACATATTTATGAAAAGTGTTTAATATATTGCATACGTATAATAATTATACATACAGCTGTACAACGTAAGCTTTAAAAGTTCTTCAAAAATTTCAGTAAATTTGAAATAGACAAAAATTATCAGATGCGACCCACTGTTGAAAGGGGAAAATAGTCGGCTTTTCGTTGATTAATGATTTGAGATAAAGAATAAAATGTCTGGCGGAACGCCAATTGAAAAAGAAGAAACGTAAATAAGAGAAATACGATGATATGAAAAAGTTGTCTATTTTGTAACAGTGCTCTACAAAGAAACTTCAAATTCAATTAAAAAATAACAAAACTGAATATTGAAATTTAAAAAAAGTGAAACTATCGATTTTCGCTAAAACAAAGGCGAAAGGATTCCATCTTTTGTCAAAAATTATTTATATTATCAAAAACGTACCATCTGATCACCAGTTATTGTTTTTAAAAGAAAATTCTCTGAAAAGTCAGAACGATGTTCACCTAGTTTTTGAGAAGTGAAAAATTACATTCTTTATAATTTTAAATTATGAGTCTTATTCAAAGACGACAAAAGATTGATTAAAAAAAAAATAATAATAATAATTTTAAATCATAAATTACTTGATAAAATAGTTCATACAATAAAAATATTATGATTTTGAGTAAAAAAATGTTGACTTTTATATTTTTTTTAAAATTTCATATATTTTTAATAATATATATAAAGAAAGTAAAAATATTATTATTGATTAGTTTCTATAAATTGAAAAACTATAATAACCATTACATGAAATATAAAGAGAGAGTCCAACTGATAATATTGCTGAAAGTATTAAGGCTATAAGGGTAAAATCGTTCAATGCTTCTAACATAAGACGGAATATAGATTTTGGTGGTTTTGGAGCTATGTAATTAGATCCATATTTACGTCTTCTGTTTTCTAATTCCGAGGACTTAATACCTAAATAAGAAATATATAATAAGAAAACATTAAAGTTCGTCGTGTAATTTAAAAATGTGATTTTATATATTTTTTATTTAAATTAAATGTTTAATTATTTAATTTTATTAGTCTCAATTACTTGAATATTATGATTTAAATAAATTTTAAAAAAATTATTAACGATTTTTTAAAATAATTGATCAATTATCATCAATTGAAATAAAAAATTAATGATTAAAAAAAATAATTTTTTAGGTATTAAGTAAAAGGAAAGCACTTGTAAATTAATCAATTTTTTCATAAAATAAAAATGCGTTAAATTTTGACTTCATAGGTTCAAACAATACAGATAATGTGGCAGTTACTAACAGTTTCGTGCGAATTAGGTGAAGAACAGTTGGATGTGACTAATTTCTTTTGAATATTATATACTACAATCCTGATCATAAAGATGAAATCCGAACTGTTGTGTTTCGGTTGTTTAAAATGTGATTCTCTTACTTAACCTAAAGTATGACTTGCAGTCAATAATTACGAATTACAATACTATTTATTTGTTACTGTTTCATAGTACAGTATATAAAAAGGTTTTTCCAATTCTAAAACTGTTAATTCAAATTTCCAGATAGACTTTCTTTGTTTACAAGATCTATTTCCATTAACCACATTACCTTGAACAATTATATGATACCTGACCAGATCACAAATGTTTGAGATTTTTTTTCTTTTGGAACATTCATTATGTTCATCTGACATGTCACCTTACATTTTCTAGTCAGAAAACTGAAATTGTCTGTGAAAGATGAATAAATGAAATAATATTCTATTTTATTCGAGTAACCACGGCTCAGAATTTAATATTAAAACAAAACTTTCTCAATAATTATTTGAAGCAAAAAGATTCAGAAGCCTTTGAGATCGTCGAATGCTATTTGGAACAAATATAAACTTCCATGATATCATTAATACAATGTCCTAATTGACCTAAAAATCTCTACAAAGGTTCAGTGGAAAAAAGATTTTATAAAACAAAACATTGATCCTTAGTGGATTTTCGTTATTCAACAATATCCCTATCATTGTGTAGTAGACAAATTTGGTTACTTAAATAAAAGTCAGGAAATTAAAACCAGGGCCTCGGTCTGCCGAAAACTATTTATAATTATGGATTAAAAATAAAAAATAATAAACGTCCGTCAGACGCAATCTTTAACATATTTCATACTCCACGATTTAATAATAACTTCCTAGACCCATCTCATATTTTGTCATCACGTTTCAACATTTATAATAAAAAATAAATTATTAAAGCTAAAATTTAATTCGTCAGTTAATTCTAAATTGAATAATAAAAACGTTAAATAATCATTTAACCCAATCAAAAGTGCAAAGCTAGCCAAAGTATTTTATGTCAAATTATCGTTTTGGCATGGTAAATAACCTATGGTTTAGATAAAAATACCAACAGAGACCTAGTTTCCATACAACACTGGGACTTTTCAACGGATGAAAAGTGACAGATGTTTCATTTTCAAAATCGAAATGCAAAGTGTTTTATTGAAATCAAACATTAAATTGTTTTAATGAGAAACAGAGTATGATCCGCTTTAATGGCGATATAAACAAATTGAATAATAAAACACATTTGCGGTTTTCAAATTAAAACCATACCGATCAGAACATCCAGCTTGACACCATTAACAACATTTTTGTACTTCAGATGGAACAAATAATGACCAGTTTATTATATATATAATATTTTAAATATTCCATTTTTTAATTAAATTAAATATCTATTTAAATTATATTTATTAAAAATTGTTTAAAAAATAAATAATTCTATTGATTTACACAACTTCTACGGGAGTT